>PVJH01029092.1:0-11333 GCA_004026705.1 Nesogale talazaci | reverse complement strand
ATGTGAACCGCTCCAAGCAATTTTTACAATCAAACGGTGTTTGCTGGGATCTGAAGCGTGAACAGATTTTGAGTCATTTCAAAGGCTACCATGTTTCCTCAGCCCCCCATGAGCTCACATGGGCCCAACATTTCCCCGCAAAACAGGACCCAGCAAGGAAGCCATTAATTACAAGGGAGGGAAATGGACCGAAAGTTGCAGCCCTTCCCCACCAAGCCCAGAAGTCAGGCAGCCAACACCGTATACCATAGGAAACTCCAGACAGCCAGGGTGGAAGTGGCCTGACCCCGCCCCCCCTCCACAGTCACCAGGCCATTCTGAGTCCTAGGGGGCCTCAGCAGGTTCCCAGGGATGTAGATCTTGAAGGGGGCAGTCAGCCTCTTCTTTCTCCAAATGAGCAGCTGATGTCTTTGAACCACAGGTCTTGTGGTTTTCAGCTCACTGCTTCCCCAGCAGCCCACTGCACCTGGCATATCTGACATGGCCACCCTAGAATCCAAATAGCAGGGGCAGGCAGGGCAGCAGCAGGGCGGCAAGGAGTTTCCACAGCAAATGCATGCAGAGGGCTGGCTCCCTGGGCCCCCTTTGCAGTGAGTGCCTCTCGGAATTCAACTCTGACATTCGGAAAGGCCTCTGGAGAAGGGTGGGTGGGGCCTGGAGGGAGGGGGTCAGCAGGGGCACCCTCCCACCTCCGGGGGTGGCCACAGGCACGGTGTACTGGTCCATCTGCAGAGAGGGAGGAGGAGCCCACAAGACCACAGTGGTGATATGAACCCAAAGGGAGCCGCAGAGTTGAGGGTGACCTTGGAAATCCAGGGCCAAAAGTTTCCAGGGGTATTTTTAGCAGAACTCTCTTCTCACTGGGAATTTGATGAAGAACTATATACATCATTTCCTGCTCCATATACATCTCTAAAGATGTACGAATATGTGTCTATCTCCACCCATGCGGGGCTTCCATGAGTTCACAGGAAAGTGCCATTCACTTTTCATTCCATTTGTCCGGGCACTTTTGGAAGTCCTCTCCAAATGTGGATGCACATGTCTATTCAGATAAAAGCAGGGCTTGGGTGGTTTGTTTGTTTTTAATTATGTGCTTATTTTTAAAGTCCATGTCGCCCCATGTCTTATTTTGCCTATAATCAGCACATCGCCAAGTTGAGAGGTTGGCCATCTCCAACGTAAGAGATCTTTAATCCTACGCCTCCGTGTCCTTTTTGAAGCCCCTTTATATTCAAGGGTAAGGCACCTTGATGGCAAAGTGGGTTCGTGTTATACTCTTCACCAGAAGGTCAGCAGTTCTAAACCCGCAGTCGCTCCAAGTGAGAAAGACGGGATTTCTACTCCTGTCATGAGTGACCGTCTCGGAGATCCACAGCGGCAGTTCTGCTCTGTGGAAATCAGGTCGGTGGCAGCGGTTTGGGTTATAGGATTTAATGTCGGTAGGGCACATACGTGGGCGAGTGTTTTCATGACGGTTTCAAACAGCCACCTGGAGGGGGTGTCTTAAGGGAGACACGGAGCAAACACTGGCCCTCGAGGAGCGCATTTCAAAGACCAGCGATGTGTCTTTTGAAACTCTACGAAGGCAACATCACCCAGTACTGGGCACCTAGTGCCACGCTGTGGTTTACCAGCACCAGCTCCATGTCCGCCCTCCGGAGACAGAGCCAGTCACCCCCAGATCCTCACCCAAACCCTTTCTCCATGTCGGATGACAAATCTGGGTTCTAAATTGGAGCTGCATTGCCCATACCCAGGCCCGGGACAGGTCTTCTTGGGCCCATCAAAACAAGTTGATTCCAACGCCCAGCAAACCCGTGCTGGGATTCCAGGGCCGTCAGCCTTGGCAGGAGCAGGCAGCCTCAGCTTCCTCCCACAGACAGCTGGTGGGTTCACACTGCCAGTCTTGCACTTAGCAGTCCGCTGCTGACCTAACAGATACCCACAGTGTTTCTTAAGGCAATGCAAACGGCTTCCTTGGGCAACACAGATGGTTAAGATGCTTGACGGCTAATCAAAAGGCTAGAACAGTGGTTCTCAACCCCTTTGGGGGGGGGGGGCCACGGGAATGACCCTTTCACAGGGGTCACCTAAGACCATGGTTAAGCACCTCAAATCGAGACACAGCTCCTCTATCCCTCTCCAGGCGGGTCCGCCACCAAGCAGCTACTACCTCATATGTGTACCTGGCATGAAGACCATTACCCAGGCTACGCCATGCTTCAAGACCACATTGCATTGATTTGTCATTAGAAATGAATATTTCACAAAATAGAATTACATATTGTTTTTGTGATCAAACACTATGCTTTAATTAGGTGCAGTTTATAACAATGAAAATACCTCCTGCCTATCAGATATTTGCATGACAATTCCTAACAGTAGCAAAATGACAGTGATGAAGTAGCAATAAACATAATTTCATGCGTGGGGGTCACCACCATGTGAGGAACTGTATGAAAGGGTCGTGGCTTGAGGAAGGTTGAGAACCACTGGATGGTACCTCAGAAGAAAGGCCTGGTGACATACTCCCCCAAACTCAGTGAGGGAATGTAACACCTATGTCTGTAACTGACCAGAAAGTGAATGTCATAGGGCTCTGCAAGCCGTACAGCTGATTGATTGATTGATTGATCAATCCCAGGGGAAAGTCAGACACAGGCAATAAAGAAGCACATGTGGCTGCAGCCACGGACACTTCTCTGTGAACACTACATGTTCAGAGTTCATATAATTTTCACTCGTCGTGACCTATTCTTTTGATATTTTTTTTGTCCCAACCATTCTGTACTCATCAAACTCCCTACCATGAAGTCGATTCCAACTTATAGGTTTGTAAAAGGATTTCCGAGACAGCTTCAACTTTCTCCCAAGGGGAGGATGGTGGGCTTGAACTGCCAACCTGTGGTTGAGTCTCACCCTTAACCAAGAGCACCACTGCAGGCTGTCCAGAAACATACTGTGGAGCCTGTCATTGGGTGGGTCCTGACCACGCGTGCAGAGCAGACCCTCAGAGGATTTCCCCTGGTATTTGGGAAATGATTTGCAATGTGGGTCTGGTAGTGACTGGAAGGGGTGCCAGGGGGCATTGGGAGCCGCACCGCCACCTTCTCAAGAGTAGCTGCTCTGGTGCCCAGTACACTGGGCCTCTCACCTTTTCTCACAGCACTGAGCCTGAACCAACCTTGCTTGTCCTTGTGTTAACCTTGCGGCTGTAAGCTGGATTATCAATGTTCTCCTAGCGTCAGCTGAGGCACACACTTCCTGGGGAGCTTGGCCCGGCACTGCTACATGCTCCTCCACCATTGACTGGAAGGTTGAGTTCTCATCAATCTTCCAGAGCCCCCAACAAAGCTGTCCTGGCCTTTGAGTAGACTTAGGTCTCCAAGGAGTCAAAAACTCACTGCTATCAGTCCATTCCCACCATCAAACCCATAGAAGACACAGCAATCTGCTCCCTGGGGTTTCTGAAACGGCAAGTCTTTACTGGAGCACCAACCTCGTTTTCTCCCTGGAAGGAAGTGATGGGCCCCAAGTGCTTGTGGCTAGGGTTCAAGGAGCCACTGGCTCCACTGCCACGGCTTCTTTCAAGGCCTCAAGTGCAAGTGATAGCATTGCAGGGGCGGGAATCTGAGCAATTATCCGAGGCCCCCATCTCTATTCAGAGGGGAGGCCAGCGAAGCCCCCCACACTGAGGACTTCTCCTCAGCACTCGGGGCTGAAACTTCTCACTCAGCCGCGCTCACAGACCGCAGCGCACATGCTGCCTCCGATCACCCCTGCAGACCCTCGGGAGTGCCACCCTTGGCGAGCAAGCAGAAGAATGGAGGTTCACTTACCCCTAGAAGCACATGGGAAGAAAGGCCTGGCTATCTAATCCTGAAAGACCCCAGCCATGGAAAACCCCTATGGAGACGGTTTTATGACACTATACATATTTTTTTAATATTTCTAAGTTAAAATTAGCACTAAAAAGCACTGGTCTCTGACACACACTGAGTAGGAGTGTATCCAAATGGACACGACAGCCACCAGCCATGGTCATCTTTGCGTCTTGTCTCAGGGAGAAGGAAGACCAGCAAGAAAAGCAGAGACCCAAACAGCTGTGCGCCGCCCCCACCCTTCCCCCAATCTTTCAGGCGAAACCCTTGACTTTGAGGAGGACACCAACTTTTTACATTTCCACAGCTTATGCCCATCTTTTTCACATTGGTACTCGAAAGACAAAGAAACAAAACGAGATCTAATCAATGCCTAAGATACACGTTTCTGTAAAGGAAGGTGTGAGTCACAAAGACGGGACTCCACCTGTTGGCTCCCCCCACACACACACACCTTTTGACAGGCCTCAAATTCCCAGAATAACCCGGGCTGCCAGCCCCTGCTTGGGTCCCCACTGGTCTCACTACCTACAAAGCAAGAGCTCTGTCACTCTGTCCTTTGTCCAAAGACATCCCACTCAGTCTTCTGCCAGGACGATTTCCCCAAACTCCCTTCCTCAAGTTACCCAGAGCTGCACCCTGCACTCACACTCCCCTCTCGCCAGGAGATGCCATGGCAGCTTCTCGCTTATGGACCTGACCGGCACCTCCCTGAGGGTGGAGGATGGAGGATGGAGAGGCTCATTCCCACACCTGAGCACAGGGGGTCAGCTAAGTGATGGACGGACGGTTGGGTGGTCAGCAGAAGAGCAGGCTGAAAGAATGAGTGGGGAGAGGGTCTACTCCCCAAAGAAAGATTCCACGTCAGCATTGTTAAACAGCTGGGAGATCATGGGACCGAAGAAGAAGCATGTGGAGGGAAAACCAACACAAGGGTAAGAAAGCACAACCACAGTGTGGTTCTCGCACACGGGTAGGTGTCAAACCACCAGAAACACATGGCAAAAACACCAAGGCCCAGTCCTGACCACTGCAGCCAGCCCAGGCCCTTAGAGCCCTCCTCTAGCAGCTTGCTCTCACAACTCAAAGTCACTGCCGCCGTGTCGACTCTGGTGTGGGCCTCTTGGACAGGGTAGACCTGGCCCGGTGGGTTCCCAAGGCTGTAAGTCTTTACAAGAGCAGAAGGCCTCCCCTTTCTGCCATGAAGCAGCTGGTGGTTTCACCCACTACACCACCCCTAAAACCAAACTCACTGCGGGTCAGGAGATCTCCACCCTTGGTGACCTGCCATAGGATCCCGAAGCCTGTAAATCCATCTTTGCCTGATCTTTCTCCGGCTGGAATGGCTTCTGGGTTTGAACCACCCACCTGGCGGTTCCAATGAACCACCAATGACTATCCAAGAGCTTCTCCGGGGCTCAGGCTGCTGGGTGAATTCAAGAGTTCCTGGGGGCTGCCGATGGTCAGTGCGTGCTCTTGGTGGAGAGGTGCATGGTTTCAGGTCGGAGACCACCAAGGAGCACCTTGGAAGAGAGGCTTGGTAATCTGCCAGCAACCTCGCTCTGGAAAACTGAAGGGGGGGGAGCGGGAGGGCATTCTAGCTTGGCACACACTGTCACCATGAGTCCCAATCCACCTGGATGGCAACTGGGAAAAGGTGAGGGGAGAGGGGGATTCAAAGGTGATTCTAAAACCCTCCAAAATGTGAAAACCAGTGGCTTAAGCTATTTGAGGTGGATTTGAGGGGCCAGCCCCTCAAGCCATCATGACCCATGAGCCCCCAGGAAAGACCTGAACAACTGAGGGATGGCGTCAGTTGGTTTGGCTGAAAGGAGAGGCAGCTGAGAATAAACTGACTGGTAACAGCCTTTAAGAGTCTCTACCCCTTTAACAGCCTAAATATCGGACGGGGAGGTAGTGTGGAATTTGACACAATGAAGTGGAACACGTTTGTTCCAAGTGGACTCTGGTGGTAGGATTGATAGGGTGAGGTCCATTTCTTCTGATGGATGTCATTACGCTGCCACCACCAGGCAATGGTGGAGGCTCCAAAAAGCTGGAAATGTTGGTAGGTGATAGATATCCCATAGGCCACAGGAAGGGCTTCTGGAACAACCCAAACCTCTGCATTTGCCCCGGGTTCAAGTGGGCTACACCCAAGCTCGTCTTGGTGGACAAGGTAGGCCAAGAGGAGTATTTCCTCAGATGCCTTTTGAAGTTGCCACAGTGTCCCCTACGTCTCCCTCCAGATCCCCCAGCAATCCCACCGATCGTAGAAAGCAAGCCCATGGGTTTCTGTGGGGGAGTGTAAGTAAAAAGGGATTTCTCCCACTGACCAGGAACTGGGGAGGGCTTCCCAGCCACATGGAGACGCTCAGTCCTCTCACACCCTGAATTTAGTCAGTCCTTTTCCTTCCCACGAACTGCCACCATCTGCCCACACCCCCATGCGGATAGATCCCTGGCCTATACTTTTGCGCACTCTGGAAACAAAATTCGACACTTAGGAGACAGGATGGATCTAAGTATAGTCTGTGAAATGCACCGAGATGCACTGGGTGCCAGCCAGCTCAATGGGAGAAGGAGTCAGCATTCTTTCGGAGGAGAACTGGTTGTTGAAGTCAGACCCGGTTTCGAATCCCTGTCCCGACCCTTCCTGGATGACTCAAAGTCCCTCTATATTCACAGGGCACACAACATTGCCTGGGATCCCAGGGCTGGCCAAGCCTGAACCTCCATGAAGGCTTGTGCTCCACCTACCATCAGAGAGTGTGCTCTGAGTCACGGGGGCACCACATGGAACAGAAGGAGCTCTTGTTTCTCAGCTGTGATCGTGACAGGAAAAAAGATGGATTTTCTTCTGTGGTGCAGTCGCTGCTGCCGGAAAGGGCCATCTAGTGCATCCAGACTCACAGGGACCCGATGTCCCCCAGAGTGAAATACTGCCCGGCCCTGGGCCATCCTCACAAGACTGCCCACCGTGGCAGCACCTCTGTCAACCATCTCGCCAAGGGTCTTTTTCGTCTACCCTGCCTCTCCACAAGCAAGCGTGATGTCCTTCTCCGGGGACCCGCCTCTCCTGACCACAAGTGTTCAAGTGGCCCACATGCAGGCTCATAGTGTAACACTGAAACTTTGCACCCCTGAGGGACCTGTCTCCTACAGAGGAGGTGCTTAATAAACCTCAGCTGGTTACACCCCCAAGCTACTCTCCTCTTTGAGCACTGAGCAAAAGATAAACCAAGACAAGCTCTCCCTGACTCCTTCTAAGTTTTAAAATGCATTGTGGTTTTTGCTCAGTTGATGTCCATGACTCGCAAGCTAGGGTCTTTTCCTTCATCTCGGATACATGCAAAAGCTAGACAATACATAAGGACATCCAGAGAACAAATGGCTTTGAATTACAGTGATCGACATACGAGGAACTGCCAAAGAAGGAATAATCTGTCTCCAGAGATGTATGACCGATGCCCCTGAGACAGGAGGAAGGCCAGACTTTGTCTCACCTACTGTGGACCTGGTCTCAGGAGGGACGTCATGCTTGGTAAAGTGGAGGGTCAGCAAAAAGGAGGAAGACCCTTGATGAGATGGACAAGCACAGCGATGCCCGTGAAACTGGTGGAAGACCGGGCACGGTTTCGTTCTCTTGTGCACAGCGACACTGTGAGTCGGAATTCGCCCGATGGCACCTTCCAACAGCCACAATAATTACCACATTGTGCAAATAAACTACATCTGACGAAGAGTCACTCTCCTCTAAAGTTTGCATGAACAAAGAAAGGACTAAAATTCTCAGTCTCCCAAGTCCAGTGCATCTCTCTTTGCCATCTAATAAAACACTTTTTATTTCCTTTCACGGGCTGAAACTTCACTAAAAGGCAAATTGTCTGGGGCCATGCCTCAGAGACAACAGGTCTCTGTGTGCGCTCAAATAATCTCCTGTTCCCCTCGACTGCTTTCTAGTTTTCTGAATAGACACTGTGCAGAATCGGGAATCAAAAACAGTCCTGTGATCTCCCTAATTGCTTCCACAGACAAGTCCAAAATGGGCAAATTCTTTAAAAGACACAACTGACCCGCGCCCCAAATGCTCCACAAGGAGCTCCCAGCCGGCTCCCCCACAATGGTCAGCGCCCTGGGCCTGGCTCCCACCCCAAAGCTGGGCAAGCGCTCCAGCAGCAGAGACCAGGCCCTTCTCTGCCCAGTCAAGGCCAGCACTGGGGCAGGCAGGGCCAGCGAGTCAAAGACAGCATGATCTTGGGCACCCAGTCTTCATCTACCGCGAAACTGACCCCGGTCTGAGACAGAAACTAGCACCTGATAGCCCCAGGAAGCGAAACACACCCTGAAAGTCCATGCAGTACGGATTTCAAGTGCACACATCTGTCTGTGTGAAACACCATAGCAGAAGTCCATCCAGATCTCAAAGGACCGGGGGCTAAGTCAGAGCTGGGTAAACTTTTTTTCTGCCAAGGGCAATTTGGGTCTACACAGCATCATCCATGGGCCATACTGATCAACTTCATTAGCTTGTGGCATAGTGGCTACAAGGTCAGCAGTTCAAAGCCACCAACTACTCACTCCTCCATAGACAGATAAGGTTTCTACTCCCATAAGGAACAGTCAGAGAAGCTCACAGGGGTAGTTCTACCTGTCCTATAGGCTAGAACTGACTCGATGGCAGTGACCTTGGTCTGGGTTTGGGATTTGATCACGTGATGACTGGGACAGCTTTTGGGCGAGGCATGTGATGTTGGCCAATATTGATGACTGGGTGGGTCTTATTTGGGCAGATGTCCCTCAGTCCTGGTCTTAGTGTTCCCTGCATTTTGCTGCGATTCTCTGCATCTTATTGGTCTACGTGGAAGTGCCAAGTCCAGGTAATGAAAACACCGAGTGACCAGAGTAGGCAGGGCATAACAGTGCATCAGGACAAAGCAAAATTCCCCATGGGTTTGACATTGGGCAGACCACGCTTGATTTCACATGTTAACCTCTGTCAGAGTTAGTTCCCTGTTCTATGAAGTTACCGTATGTACTCATGTGTAAGCCAAGTTTTTCAGCACATTTATTACACACCTTTTGTGGTAAAATGAGGAGCCTTGGCTGATATTCGGGTTGGCTTATATGCGAGTATATAGTTTTTTTTAAAAAAAGCAAGGTACTGTCAAGTCGATTCCAGCTCCAGACTGGCCTGTGTGTGTCGGAACACTCACTAAGCAACCTAGGATTTATGTGGCTGGTTTCACTGATGAAGAAAGCCAGGACTGTCTTCCTAGTTCCTGCTCAGCAGATTTAAACCACCAGCCTCTGGGTTAGGAATCAGCACTAAACCACCTGCCCCAACAGTAAACCGAATGAACTGTCGCATGTCTCATTATGGTGCTCTGGGGAAGCTTGATTTAAAAAAAAAACAATAACTGCGGGCTGAGCCCCGGTGGCGTCGTGGTTGTGCGCGGGACTGTGGCCCACTGGGACAGAGGTTCAATTCCAGCAGTGGGGCTGGGCCTCCTACTCCCACTGCCGGAGAGCAGTGATGCCCAAACCAAAAAAACAAAAAACAAAAAACTGTATATTTCCTTCCTACAATAAATAAAGATACTAAAACTCGCCCAGTGACATCATGGGAACAAGATCTCTGGGGACACTCTCTTTGGGCTCCAGAAGAAAACCTCTGCCTTCCAAGCTTTGGCAATGAAATATCAGGGCATTTATTCATCAACCTGGTCCTTGCTGTTCGAAGAAAAATCCCCCCACCTGTGCGGTGTCTCCCACCAGATTTCAGACTCTGAGCGATGAATGGGGTTAAAAAGGATTAAGACCGAGTAAATGCTATTAGCAGCTCTTCTATTGCATGCATCTATCTCACTCAGAAGCCAAAGACCCACCAGGGACAAAGGAGGGCTGCGAGAGAACGCAGCTCACTCAACACCTGCTCGCGTGGGGAGGTCAGGTCAGCCCAGAATGCAGGGCTCCCTGCAGCCACAAAGGGGCTGTCAATCACAGGTCTGCACAGCCCTCTTGACACAAAATCAAAGCACACTTCATTGGGGAAACAGCAGGGCTGCAGGAGCCATTAAGTAATCCGCTGGTTTCCAGCTTTTATTGTACAGCAGCAGAATCCACTTGATAAAATTAAACCTTAAAGGAGAGCCAACTAAAATGCCCAACATCAAGCATTGTTTTAGCAAACCTTGATGTACAATTCAAATGTATAACACTACCTTAGTTCGAAGTCTCCATCTTTGTTTTGGTTTGGGCTTTTTTGTTTATTTGTTTGCTTTTAATGATTTTATTGGTTGTTCATGTAGCTCTTATCACAATCCTTACATCCATCCATTTTGTCAAACACATTTGTACATATGCTGCCATCATAATTTTCAAAACATTTTCTTTCTACTTGAGTGAACCCTTGATCATTTTTTTTTTTAACTTTCATGTCCTACACTGACCAATGTCTCCCTTCACTCACTTTTCTGTTTTCTGTCCTCCTGGAAGGGTGTTCTGCATAGATCATTGCAGTCAGTCCCCGATTCTCACCCCTCCTTCCTCTTCCCCTCCTGGTATGGCTGCTCTCATTATTGGTCCTGAGGAGATTATCTGTCCTGGATTCCCTGTGTTGCGAGCGCTTAAGGTTTGGGTTATTTTTAAGGCAGTTGGGCCCATGCAAACGTCTGCAATGAGGCATCACTTCTCACCTCCGTGTGAGCTGCTTGCGGTTGTACAGGATCATCCCAATCCGACTTCACACAAAGAGGGGACTGTGCGACACGTGTGTTTAACAGATTGCCCCCACGCCACAGGGAACAGGGGCGGCACTGCCGGGACGATCTCACAAAAGAGCACAAAGGTGGTCTCCCACGTTCACATGTTTCTTACCCCTTACTCTGTTTTTCACCCCTCTCCAAATAAGATAAACATATTCTACTAAAGGAGTTATCTTAAAAGGAAACATAACCCCCTCATTCTATAAAGCCAGCATTACTTTCATCACACGGCAGCACAAGGTGAGAAAAGGGAAAATTCTACACATTACAGGTCAACTCTACACACGATGCTGGATGCAAACTCCCTAGTTAAACGTTGGTCAGCACCCCAGTCACATAGAGAAGACATGTGCTAGAAGGGAAGAGTAAAGCAAACGAAGCAAGCTCACCTGAGAATAACGGACAATCAACTGTAAAGGGGGGCGAGGGGGGTTCACCGCTGTTATCAGGATTGCATTTCCTTAACCCAAGAATGACAGAGTGCTTTGGAACTGAGAAAAGCATTTGACTACCATAGCCGATTAAAGAAGAAACTCCAGCCAGCTCAATAGAAAGATGACATATTTCATCAATTTCAAGAGTCCCACATACGCCTTGCTAAGAAACTCAGACAAGAAAGAAACCTTCTAAAGTGACCAGATTTTAACATTGGTAAAGCGTGACACCATGGACTGGGATGGGG
>PVJH01029091.1:0-26484 GCA_004026705.1 Nesogale talazaci | reverse complement strand
AGCACCTACCCTGTATCTTACCTGGCTCAGCTCCTCCTTGTAACCCCTCTGCAAAAGGATGTCACCTCACCTATTGATGGGCTTTGGATCCCCGATCTGTACTCGCCCTCATTAATAATAATATAATTTTAGACGAGCAATAGTTTTGACATGCAGTCTGAAGGATGAAACATTGACTAGGCTTATGCCTTCTTCACTATCTCATGATCATTGTTATGCTGTGGTAAGTCTCATTTTAATCTATCTCCCTGGGGCATTAACTTTGATTCCACTAGACCCCTAGATAACCAAACAGGAAGTCTTTTTCTAGCAATTGGTATCTCTTGATGATCTATATAGAGTAAGCACACCAGTCTACACATCTTTGCTTTATGAGAATTCTTCATGTATTTCTTCTGGGACATCTCAATTGTTCCGGAAATATTCATTAGTCTTTGCCAGTACAATAAATTCATCTATATGGATGACACCAATACATCTATCGTCATCCTATTGACAGTTCAGCATTCACCAGGATATGAGGTGATTGAAAAGACCATTGCTTGGGTTAGGGGCATCTTCATCATCTAAGTAACATTTGTGCAGTTCAAAATTTTAAAGATACATTTTGCTGTAGATTTTTTTTTAGTGCAATACATTGTTTTGATGTTCCTGGGCACCTCAGGCAATTTCCTTATGCAAACTATCCTGTAACAACACTAATCCTTCTCTACACTTTGTTATAAGTTAATTAGTATCTAGTCCCTACCCCAAAGGGCTATTGTTGGGATGAAGAAAACTGTGCATCAAGGGAAGTAGGAATTAAAAAAAAAATTGGTGATAAATTAGCCACCTCTGTAGCAGAAAATGGTTTATGTTGCAGACAGCATTTTTGGAGGGGTCAGTACCACTTTAAATCAGCAGAGCTATAATGAAACTCCTGAAATGTCTGGAACACTTAGCCTATGTCCAAGATCCTTAAAAATTCTCTTTTCCTTTCCCCCCCTGGGAGGCACTCTTAGGAGAACACTCAGATATCCCTCATATTCCCTTTATCTATCTACATACATTAAATCTCCTGTTTCAGGGTGACTGGTCTCTTGACAGTTCATGACTCCAACATGCCGTTTATGGTAATGTTTTAATCTATAGGTAGTTACCTCCATAGACATTTGTTATTGATCTGTAGGATGAAATAGTTGACAACTTCAATTTCTTTATATAGATTATAATTTTACTGGTCCAATTGTAGTTTCACTTGGTTAATGTCTGCATTTCACTACAGTCTTTCACTTTCATAAGATTATTTGTTCAGCACACAAATTAAATAAATAGGTCAAAATGTTACAACCCTTCTGCACATTTGTGTGTGTGTTTGTGGGTGTGTTCCATTCAAATGACTGTTTATTGATCCCTGTGCAAATCCCATAAGTAACACTTAGATATTAGATCATTTTCATTATTTGTAATGTCCTCCATAAAGTAATAGGAGCTACATTTAATATTCTTATTAATATTTTATTTTGATATTAACTACAGTTAATATTTTGTAAAGTCTCTAAAAAAATGCACCTTTCTGATATTCTGTGCTTTCAGCCAAGATTCGTCTTACATCAACTGTAATCTGTATTATTACATATGCTCTTCTGAGTCTAGATGGAACTTCTGGCAATAAGCTCTTCCAGCACTATAACTTCTTGGTGAAGTATGATCAATGATATTCTGTCACTTTCTGGAGCTTTGAGGGAATTGTTTGTTTGCTTTCTTTGTTGCCAGTGGTAATAGTGAACCTCTAATGCCCATACTGGTAGCTTTTTAACTTACTAGCTGAAATGGTTGACCTTTAGCCGCTGCTCTTTGTCATAGTGACTCTGGAAGTGCCTTCCATCTTCTTTGGATGGTTCCTGTGTCATTGAACTTTTGCTCATGGATTCCTTCAAGGTTGAAACTCAAGTCCATAATTTTCCCTCCAGTTATTGAGTTTGAGATCTTCTGTCAATCTTGTTATTATTTGTTTATTATTTTGTTTTTCTAACTCTGGGTTTGAATACATTTCATCATGATGCTACTATTTTTCCTTGTTTTTGTCACGCCACCCTGTGAATTTTCTGTTCAACCCGTTTCATCATTTCTCCCATTCTCTTTAATGACTCTGAATTTAAGAGCAACATTCAGAGTCTCTTATGGGCTCAATGTTGGCTTTGTCTATTTCCCTTGTCTGTTTTCCCCCACATCCAATATGTATACATATATATGTAAAAGAAATAAAAATAATAACAAAATAAAAAACTATAAACAGTTCATGGTCTGTTCATTCACCTCCAGGAGTGTCTCCCAGTTGAGTCCAATGGGGTGCCACATCCCAGCCCCAAAGTATATTCTGAGCACTCCCTCAGAAACTCCATGCTCTGTTGCACACCCTTAGTGTTTGGCCATGGTGTGCTTGGGTCAGACAGGGTACAATCCTCACCCAGTTTCTCCATTGTCGCCCCCATGGGGCCTTGTGTCAGTGAGGGAAGCCATGATTCATAGTGGGGCTGATAACAATGTCCTCTCTGTGCATTGGTTGTTCTGAGTGGGAATCTCATCTTTAAAGTTCGGTGGGCCAGGATGGACTCCATCTCTCTTCCTCCCCCTTCATTTGTTCTCATGGACTCTGATCAGGCATGTCTCACTCCCAAGCTGCAGCTTCAGTGCTGACCTCCCAAGCAAACTCCCCTGGGGAGAGAGGCAGCTGTACATATAGTTGGGTTTGCGTTGGACACTCAGACGCCTCCACTGGTTGCCCTTTCCATGCTGTCATGCTGCCTTCACATCGTAGATTTCCGGGTTTAAGTTGGGTCCCTCTTTCCATGTGGAGGTATATGTTTCCCCTTGAAAATCATCAACTATCTGTAATATAACCATATTAAGTATTTACTAGCATGCCCATTATTATTGTCCTGTGATAGCAATGCATGAATACATTCAGTTGTAGTATTAGTCATTATTTTACTAATTGGCTTCACCATTTGATTCTAAGTATTTTAAAAGAGAGAACTACCTCCAGACACATCATAGTGTCTGCTGGTTGATTTATATTAAAGAACTTCCAAAATTTCATGGAAAATTTAATTTAAAAAACACATTGCAAGTTTTACACAATTTTAGAACCCCACCCTCTTGTATATGTTCCACATTTAAATCCAACCTTACTGTTTTCAAGTGCTTTTGGCTCACAGTGACCAACTATATATATATATATATGTGTGTGTGTGTGTGTGTGTGTGTATATATATATATATATATTAGTTTCAAAGGAGATAGACGTTTATGGGAACAGACACCCTTATCATCACCCTCAGAATGACTGGTGTTTGCAAGTTGCTGGCCTTATGTTTAGCAGCTCAAGCCACAACCAATGAGGGTTTCTCATATGAATCAAAGAAATAATTTATATTGATAGTATTACTAGATGCAAATGTGCAAGTATGTGGGAAAGTGGCTTTTGTGTCTTCCTTAGATGACCAAGATTACATAGTTTTCTTAAGGTTAGAGAGCTTTTATAGGAATACAAGTTCATACAATTAGTTTAATCCACGTGCATCTTCCTGTCCTTTAGGAATCATTATTTGTTGTTCTATATTGCAATCTCTGGCTAAAGATAAATTTCCCCCTTGTAATTTTCAAACATAACTACCAGAAAAGTACCCCAAATTAATTATTCCACAAGTGGATTGTGTGTATTTGAAAATTAATTAGATAAATAGTTAAAGGGAAATTGAGTAAAAGTAAAGAATATTTGTGGAAAAACATTCTCTTCCAGCTGCTCTAAATATATCATGGTATTTCTAGTCTTAATAAATGTTACTCAGATGATCAAATATGTTCACTTTTCTGTTACTTTGAAAAAAAATGCTATATGCCCATTTCTAGGGTGTTTGGGGGCCCATATTTATTTACTCTTAGACAAATATCAGCACAAAGTTGGATATAATTGTATATAATGGGGAAAATTTATTTATGGCAACTTCTTGGAAGTATTCTTAGAGTTTTGGATGCAATGTTTTCATTGTTTTTAAAATATCAATTTGCATTTAAAGAATATATTTCCTAAAGTACATCAACACAATTATATCACTTTTTGTGTTTACTTTCATTACAAAGACATTGAAATATTTTGTTTTAATAATTCATTTTGACATGTTAAAATTCAAAGAAGAAAAAGAAACTTATTAGTCTTATAGCCAAAGAATCAAAGCATGGATCATAAGAAGCAGCTAGTGTCATGATGTTCTAAGACAGCGGTTCTCAACCTGTCTAACGACCCTTTCACAGGAGTCACCTGATTCATTACAGTAGCAAAATTACAGTTATGAAGTAACAGCAACAATCATTTTGTGGTTGGGGGTTCACCATCACATGAGAAACTATATTAAAGCATTGTGGCATTGCGAAGGTTGAGAACCACTTCTCTAAGGGATTTTGGAACCCCAAGGTAGAATACTATAAAGGGATCTGGGTTTTAAAAGAAATGAAATAAGAACGGTAGAACTGAATCCTTTCCACAAGTCCTTATTCTTTTCATGCCTAGGGAAATTGCCCTGCATCCAGGGAAGTGTCAAAGAAATATACTGTCTATACAGAAACTTGGAAGAAAAATAAAACCAGCCAAGAAAGGAAACTGCCAGCACGAAACAAAAATCTTGCACTTGTTCCACTTCACAGTAGAGCAGCAAATGATGCAAGCATGAGAACTCCACAATAACAAATTATTAGTTAAAATTTGTAGTACCACTGATGTCTCAAGGCCAGTGCACAAGCTAGCGTGAATTCATGCTGCTGTTAGGACCAGATGCAGTTGGTAGGCTAAAACACAAACCGATCAACTGGAACATGGAAGAAAAATAACTGAATTTCCAATAGCAAGCAACCTTGTTTTTAAAACAGCTGAATGACGTAAGTAGGTGAATTGCTCACAGAGATTACGGAGATGACCAATAGCACAGGAAGAAACGCATGACCTCATCTTTGTTGTTGTTGTTGTTGTTGTTAAGTCTCATCAAGTTGCCTGCAACCCACAATGACCACACACACAACGGAACAGAATGCTGTGCGGTCCTGCACTTTCCTGACAATTGTTCCTATGTCTGGGCCCATTGAGAGAGTGACTGTGTCAATCCATCTTCTCTAGGGGCCTCCTCTTGCACACCACCCTTCTACTTGACCAAACATGCTGTCTCTCTCCAGGGACTGCTCTCTACTGGCAATATGTCCAAAGTATGCAAGAGGAAATCCGGCCATCCTTGCCTCTAAGGAACACTCTGGTCTTGCTTCCCCGTTTTAGGAATTCATGGGACTTTCAGTAGTCTTCTTCAGCACCACAATCCCCATGTATCTTCTTCTGTGGTCTTGCTTATTCAAAGTCTTACTTTCCCATGCATATGATACAATGGAGAGCGCCATGACTTGAGTCAGGCACTCCTTAGTCTTCAAAGAAACATCCTTGCTCCTCAATATTTGGAAGACGTCTTGTGCAGCAGATTTACCTAATGCAATGTGTCTTTTGGCCTCTTGGCTGCTGCTTCCATGAGCATGGATTGTGGTGCCAAGCAAGGCCAATTCTTAACCACGTCAACCTTTTCTGCATTTCGCGTAGTATTAACTACCGGTTGAGTTGTGAGAAATTGGGGCTACCATACACTTTAATAGTGCCTACTAAAGGCAACAATCCTTGATCTTCAACATCAAACACTTCATTTGTGTCAACTGCATACCACTGGTTGTTAATAAGCCTTCCTCCAATCCTGATGCCACATCCTTTTTCATATCAGCCTGCTTCTCTGACGATTTGCTCGACTGAACAAACATGGCGAGAAGATGCAACCCTGACATACACATTTTATGATTTTAAACCAAGCAATAGTCTCTGTTCTGTATGTGAACATTGGACATTGAATAAAGAAAAATAAAGAATGATTGATGCAGAAGTTTGGTGAGAGAGTTACTTAGAGGCAAGATAGCTAGACTTTGTCTTACATACTTTGTGTGGCAGTCAGCTAATCTGGTGTCCATTTGAGGATGAAGAGTGGAGGAGTGGAGTCTAACCTGCCAATCTGGAGATAGCCAATGAGACCTCTGTGTGGGCATGGCCTTCTCCTGAGAATTCTGTGAAATCCAGCTATATTTCCCCCTTGGAGGTGAGAGACTCACTTCTCAGTCCTTTGGAAAGGTTCTACTAACAAGATACAAGACTCAGTTGCTGGGAAGCATTGAAGCTGACAAGACACATGGCAGCATGCTGATAGAACCCTGAACCTTGGACACTGGAGGAGTCATGGAGAGACCCCTGCCAGCAGAGAGATGCTTCTACCACCACTGGATACACAAGACTCTGCACTCACTGGCCTGTGATTGTCCTGCTGTAATTGCATGTGCTTCATGAGTCTGAAGAGGACTTTATAGATTGGTATCAGACATATGGGCTAAGATCAGATTTATGGCTTGGACTGTTTTGGGTTAGGATGCTTTATCCATGTTCCTTTCCTCTTATATATAAACTTCTCCCTTATACACATATGAGTGTCTATGGACTTGTTTCTCTAGTCTAGCCAGACTAACACACTTTGGATATGTTGTCAGGAGAGATAAGTCCCTGCAAAAAGACATCATGCATGGTAAAGTAACAGCAACAACAGGAAAACAACAGCAAGCCCCAAACACACTGCCATCACATCGACACTGACCACACTCACTCCTAGTGACCTCCTATGAGTCTCTGAGACGTTATCCATTTAGAGGAGTAGAAAGCCCACTCCTCCCCCTGTGAAGCTGCTGGTCGTTTTGAACTGCAGACCTCGAGGATCCCAGGTCAGCGTGTCACCCCTACACCACCAGGGCTCCTCTGATAAATTAAAAGGGAAGGAAGCCAAGAGGAAGGCCGTCCGTGAGATGGGTTGACCGAGCAGCTGCAACAATGGGCTGAAGCATGAAGACAATTGTGACGATGGTGCAGAGGTGGACAGTGTTCCATTCTATTGCGCCTAGCATTGCCTCTGACTGTGTCGTACCCAGCCACGGCCAACAACATGCATTTTCCTAAGCTAGGTGTCTTTCATTCGTGAAAACATGTCCATTTGTATTAGACAAACGCAATATGCGATCTAGATTTTTCATATTCTGCAATCTGCTCCTCAGTATACATTAAACTCTGTTACCAGCACCAGTGGTCTTTTCAATCTTATATCAGCAGGCCTAGATTATGCTAGATACTCCTATTTTATGTGACTAGGTTAACAGTTACAGTTTTTATGATTTTTAAAAAAAGAATAGATAGAAAAAATGGCTAAACACATATAAAAATTATCTCCCTAAGCCAATATAGTATTCACAATGCTTTTATATAGTCTTACTACAGTTGTGTCTTAAAGAAAATCTACTTCTTTTTGAATTGTAGGCTATTTTTTGTATTGGTCCTTTCATTCTGCTACTTAATCGAGGAAATTATAATCAGCATTTTACTGCAAATAACATACTGATTTGATTTCTCTTCACATCTTATTAGTCTACATTTTTAAATAAAATAAACCTCCCTTAGAGAGACAGGCTATTTTAGACATATTTAAAAGAAATAATGCACTGATTATTTAGATCCAAGCCAAAATACATTTTTCCCCATGGAGCAATTATATGTTTTTATATCCAGGGTGTAGGAAAAAAAAATCTCAAATGTATAGAACTCTGTATTAAATAATGTCAACACATTGCTCTGAGTTAAATAAATTCTCAGCAGTGCTAATTAAAATTAATTGATAAAGTTCTTAAACAACATCGTGAACATGACCCTTACTTCACCTTTGAATCCCATAGGTCAAAATTTTGCTATTGTCTTAGATGCCCTGCGTTCATCTTTTATTCTTGGACTGAAATTCATTAGTAATGTATTTCTGGAATTCATCCTGCTTTCAGTTATTGTATTTTAGAGATCATCATATATGTGTGCATGTGTGTATGTATATGTATATATATATATATGTACACACAATTTCAGCCGAGTCCATAGTTTTACCTTTTGCATTCATTAGGAAATAATGCTTACTTAAACTTGAGTAAATAACACCTGAACTCAGAATACCATTTCTGAACCTTTAATAATTAAGTGATCAGAAAATTTTTGAGTTTTATTTATTTTGTTGGTATTGATAAAGTTATTCTCAGATTTTAAATCAAAGCAACTTGGAATCTTTAAAATTCACCCTCATGGCTGAGCCCCGGTGGCATAGTGGTTGAGTGCGGGACTGCAGCCCACTGGTTTGGCAATTCAAATCCAGCAGCAGCTCTTCAGGAGCAACGCTGGGCCTCCCACTTCCACCAGAGGGCAAAAAACAATTCACCTTCCAAAAAAACAATTCACCTTCACATCACTGAAAATGATACCAAAATGACTGAATTACTTTGAAAGCTCCTTTTTCTAACTTTTCTATGTCCTCTTTATGGAATATCACTTAGTCTACAATGATTGTTTCCAGCATGTAGTAAGACCTGGGGAATGTTGTACTAGGTCTAGAAGAAAGCAATGAGGACCTTAGATCCAGAGACATCAATAGATGGCAAGCATTTTAATATGATATAGGGGATCACTGGGTGAATGAAAGGTGCCCAGGTGCTATAGTAATTTTAGAGTGCTCAGTGCCAAGCTAAAAAAATATGGCCAATTCAAACCAACCAGATGCTCCATTTGAGAAAGATCTAGAAATCTGTTTCTGTAGAGATCACAGCCATGGAAATCCTATGGGAGGTTCTACTATGTCATATATGGCAGCTATATCTCAGATTCATTTCTCTCTCATATATATATATGCTTCTCTCATATATATATATATACATATATATATATATAAAGGAGAAGTTTGTAGACAAGCAATTGAACATTGAGAAAACACCCCAGGCCAGTCCAGACCAAGTCCATAAGTCTGATACTAGCCCATATGTCGCACAGCAATCTATAAAGTCCTCTTCAGACTCATGAAACACACTCAATGATGCTGAATGCAGGAAGATCACAGGCTAGTGGGTGGGAGTTCTTGTAAATCCAGTGACATTGTAAGCAGCTCAACACTGACAGAGGTCTTCATGTTGTTTCTCCATGTCCAGCATCCTGGATGCATCAGGGTAGGTCCATGTGTCTTCTCCTCAGGGACATCTTGAAGCAGTTGCACTCCATTTGTCTTAAGAAAGATAGATAATCTTAGCTGAAGTAAGAATGGCAAGAGAACTTTACTTCTTACTGATACAAAATCCTGGGTCAACTACTTTCCATTCGGTGATACAGGAATTCAGGCTTCCTTCATATTGGAACACCACCATTTCAACACATGAATTTGATTTGGTTTGGTGGACTGGGGAGTCATGAAGACATGAGTTATTAGACCTTGTCCATAATGATCAAGAGCAAAGTGAGATGCTGATAGAAATAGTAGTAGCTTCTTGGAATCCAGAGGTTGAACAGCCTTACCATGAGGGAACAAGAAGGGAAGGGGAGGGGAAAGTCACTGCAGATGACTGAACCACATGTGACTACTTGGAGAAATTATCAGCACATCTCATGTTTAAGAAAACCTTAGTCAAAAGATATAGCTGAATGACAAATCCTATGAGAAAAGTCACAGAAAAGGAAACTGGAAAACTAATTTGTGACCCCAACCAAATGATCTTTAAGGCTTTGATTAGAAGTTGGGAAGCTTCATTATCTTTTAATTCAATTCTCCATGAACTTTGAAGCCCTCACTATACATGCATAATAACCAGCTTTTGCAAAATTAAACATGTGCAGATTGAAAAGATATCAAGTCAGTAAAAGCTATATAACTTGCTGAACAATCAGAAGTGGTCCCGAGAGAGCAAGAGTGGTGTAAGTCTAATTTGAACAACTGTTACAATCAATGAGGAATGCAACAAGAATAGGTGCTTTGTAAGTCACCCTGGCTTTCCTTACAAAGCTAAGAGAAGGTTCACATATTGAACTGAAGAGTCAAAAATGTATGGCCACATAAAGCCTGCCCACAGAGATCTATAGATCATTAATAGGCAAATTGGTAAGTAAAAGTGATGCATTTGTTCAATGGAAAGTCATTCAGTGATGAACAGAAGTGACGAGGGAGTGGTGCAAGATGGTGAAGTAAAGGGATGGGCTCATCTACTTCCCAGCAATGAACCCATTGAACATACTGTGTTAGTCCAGGTAGACTAGCGAAACAAATTCATAGACATGCATATGAATATAAGGGAAAGATTTATAAACAAGAGGAATGGAACATTGAGAAAGCATCCCAACCAAGTCCAGTTGAAGGTCATAAATCCAACATTAGCCCATATGTCTGATACCAGTCTATAAAGTCTCTTTCTGACTCACAAAGCATGTGCAGTCAAACCATCCCGTCGCTGGCAGGGGTCTCTGCATGGCTCCTCGCTTTCAGGGCTCAGGGTTCATCAATAGCATCCAGTGGTATAGAAGCAACTCAGTGCTGGCAGGGGTCTCCACATGGCTTCTCCAGTTTCAGAGGTCTGATTCCATCAGGATAAGGCCATGTGGCTTCTCCTCTGGCTCCTCCAGTTCCTCGGACACTACCATCTTGTCTTGTCAGTGGTTTGTCATCTTGGAGACTGAGTCAAGTCTCTCTTCTCCAATTGGGAAACACTGTGAGACTTCCCAGGATTCTCAGGACAAAGCCATGCCCACAAAGAGGCCTCTTTGGCTATCTCCAGATTATGAGGCTATGCTCCACCCCTGCATCTCAATCATGAAATTGACATAGGTACATTGCTGCCACACATACATTGAGGGATCAGATCTCGAGGGGGCAGGTGAGGTGCTGGAGAGCCAGAAGGAGGCCAGATGAGGGTGAGATGAGGAATGGACACAGCCCAGGACCTGGAACATCTGCTCCTTCCCATCTAGAGCAATATCCCAAATGAAGAATACAGAAATGGGAGCCAAACTGAGGAAGTGCAGCCCCCAGGTGTAAGGAGGTACATATTGTTCTCCAGAGGTTGGAGGTCACACAGTGGGGAATTGGGGAGTGAAGGGAAGTCATGGGGCTGTGTGAAAAAGCTGTTACATGTTGCCTGAGCCCTGGTGGTGTTGGTAGTAAACGTTGTGCTGCCAGCGGTGTACATGATAGGCAGTTCCAGATCACCAGTTGCTCTGCAGGAGAAAGACTGGCTGGGCTTTCTGCTTCTGTTAATAGCTCTGAAACAAACCCACAGGGGGTCACTCTGAGGCCACATAGACTCCCTGGCAATGAGTTTGGTTTGGTTTTTGTGGACTGGAACCTACTTCAAAGCCATCTGAGCCAGATGATGACTTCCTCCTGGCAAGCCAGAGGCAAAATGACTGGCTGCATAGCCAAATACACTTTCTTAGCCAATAAAGCAAAGGTAAACATCATCTGGCGTTGTCGGCTTGAGCCAAGATCCATTTGTAGACACATTGTGATAAATGTCACTGAGCCATGTGGGGATAAAATGGCCAACTAGAAACTGAATGCCATATAAACTTTCACCCCAAACTCACTAAAGTAGCATAAGGAAGTAAATTATGAAGTCATCACCACCACCCCTTAATGGACAGAAGCATATGCATATCACTAGATGAAAGAAACCAGTCAGTCACACCTATGAAAGATGGAAACTATATAAGGTGGAAAAACAATAAAAGATGGAGAAAATATATTTTTCATTACAAAAAGCAGTCATAAAGTTATGAGGTAGCATCCTGTCAAGTATGGAATCCTTTCTAGATCCTGAAAAGTGAGGGAGTTCCATTGAACTCTGCTCTCACAGGTTTTACTGTGTGTGTGTGTGTGTGTGTGTGTGTGTGTGTGTGTCTGGGTAGACTAGAGAGACAAATTCATAAATTCGCCTATGTGTGTAGAAAGAGCTTTATATACAAGAACAATTGAATATTGAGAAAACACCCCAGCTTGGTCCACATCAAGTCCATAAGTCCTATATTAGGCCATATGTTAAACAGCAATATTTCAGACTCATGAAGCATATGCAATGATCCCAAATATTGGAAGATCACAGGCCAGTGGATGGTCTTATGGATCCAGTGACTGTGAAGCATCTCAGCGCTGGCAGGGTTCTCCATGTGGCTTTTCCATGTCCAGAGCTCTCACTGTCATTCACATAGCCCTATGGATCTTGTCAGTAGAGAGTCTCTCAGGGAGTGAGTATGTGTCCTGCCTCAAATGAGCTTTGTATCTCCTTGATGCCCCCAAATGAGGTGCTAACCTCCACTCATTCTTTATCCTCTCAAATTGACAGAAGATTTTATCACTGCCACACTGCGGCTGCATCCAAAGATGGGTCATTCTCAAAAAGGCAGGAGTATCCTGCCCTTCTAGTCAAACCCATCCCCATCAAGTCTATTCTAGCTTGAAAAAAAAACTCTCGATGAGAGAGATGGACAGCTTCATAGGGTTTTGAAGGCTGTAAATCTCTACAGGAGCAGTCTGATTTGTTTTTGCCCTAGAGTGACTGGTGGGTTTGAACTGCCTCCATGGTGGTTAGCTCCCCATCAAAACTATAGGACAGAAATTTGAGCAGTTGGGGTCAGGGGCACAGGAAGAGGGCAGAGGGATGACTAGGTAGAGCAAACATATTTTAAGGGCCATGATATCTTTTGTAGGATATTCAGATGGTGGAAGCATGGCATCATGCTTCTGCAGTTCGGACACTCATTTGACTTTTTTCATTCTCTATTGTCAACACAAACTCTGTTGAACCCTAAGGTGCAAGGCATCCTTGAGATGCCACAGGTGAGACATTAGGCTGCTTACTGATTCATCAATCTCCAGGTGGGCTGCCTCTGTACAGATTGACAGTCAGAACTCTCTAGGGTCACTATGAGTCAGAATTAACCCAACAACAATAGGTCAATGTAAACTATGGGCAGGAAAGTATAGTAGGATACCAGTATTGATGTATTCACTATAATACATGTGCCATGCTATTCCAAGATGACAATAATAGGAGATGCAGCAGGGGTGGTGATGGGGGTGCAGGTAACAGAGTGTGTAGGTACTCCTTATACTTTCTTTGAGATTTTTCTGTAAATGAAGACCTCCCTAAACCATGAAAGTTGTTAAAAGAAATCAACATGTTTCATAGAGTAGAACCTGTAAGACTACTCAAAGAAGCGTTCAACTTTAAAGACAATATTGATAAGAGACCATTGTTGTTGCTTTTCTCCTCAGTGGGAGAGATGTCTGAAGTTTGCCCAGAAGCCACGGACTTTTTGTGTGACAACAAGAAGTGTCTTTCATCCCACCTTGTTTGTGACTATAAGCCAGACTGCTCTGACAGGTCGGATGAAGCTCACTGTGGTAAGTATGTCTGTTTGCCCAGATTTTAACCTTTCAGTAAAGAAGCACATCAGCGTTGATGGGGTCATGTGGACGAGAAGGGTTGCTTTCCCATACTTTAGTAGATTGCTTTGTAGCCCAAAGAGTCCCACAAGAAATAGCCTAAGATTAGTTCTGTCTCACCTTTCATATTTGTGTTGCAATGAAGAACTTTCTTATGGCCTATTGAGACATGGTCTTATAACAGTCACACAATGATTGACTGGTACTATGCAAACTGGGTGATTATTACTGGATGACTGACCAAGGGGATGGGATGGTTTATATACCTAGAGGGGAGTCTATGCCTTAAAATTGACAAGGTATTAGGCTGAGCCCAGGTGGCGTAGTGGTTGTATCCGGGACTGCGGCCCACTGGGATGAAGATTCAATTCCAGCAGCAGCTCTCCTGGAGCAAAGACTGGACCTCCTACTCCCACCACCAGTGGGCAGTGATGCCCACCCCCCAAAAATTCCTGACAAGGTGTTTTCTGACATAAGGGACAATCCTACAGAGTTTGGGGTGTACATTACTAACTTCAAGAAGTTTCTGGAATGTATCATAGCCTTGGGAAGGACTTAGGGCCCTGTTCTGAGATCCTTAGAGGCCCAGAAGGAAGAGTGAATCCTGAAGACCACAAGAGATGGAAGTATCAGGCCTGCCCAACCAGCAGAGAAAACACAGGACCATGAGCAGGTGTCTTGACCACAGAGCTACAGAACACTTTGCACTAATTGCCTGTGCATGGAGGGTGCCCCTTTTGGGGGTTGCCTGGAAGGATTCTGTGCAGGAGTCTTCTTACAGCAAGACTTGACAGATGCATCTGAGCAGAATGCTTGCCAGCAGAGTTCAAAGATTTGTAGCGCTTGCTTGTACGGGAGTTAAAAACCTTCTCCTGGCCAGGGAAACAAGATCACTGGGTAGCAAGGAAAGTGCAAAGGTTGGGGGAGCATGGCAGAAACAGCAGTGGAGGCAAGGAGGGACAGGGCAGGGAGGATCAGGAGACACACTACAGGCGTCTTCCTGCTGCAGCTGTGGCCAGCAAGGCTTAGTAAGGTTTCAAAGTGAAAAAGGAGCATAGGGAAAGCCAGAAGCAGTGGTGAAATAAGGCACTGACTGAACACTCAGCATGTTGATCCAGGAACTTAAGAATCACATGGGTAATTTAGAGAAAGGAGCTTTTCCCTTTGAGAATCTGTTGCTGTTGTTCAGTGTCTTTGTTTTGACCATCATACTGTTTTCGTTTTTTAAAATCATTTTATTGGGGGATCATAGAGCTCTTAACACCATCCATCCATCCATCCATCCATCCAGTGTGTCAAGCACATTTGTTGTCACCATCATTCTGAAAACATTTTCCTTCTACAGGAGCCCTTGGTATGGGCTCCTCTCAATGTTGCTTTTCTATAAATATTAACAGTGGCCTTAACATCACCTGCATGTTGTATCTTCTGTGTCCAGTTTGATAACAGATGCAGAGAACACCCATAGAATAGTTAATGCCCAGGTGATTACATGTCCTTTTTGTACAAGTGCAAAGGCTGCCTGGTATTTTGAGACAGTCCATTTGTACATGCAGTGCCTGGAGTCGGTCATTGAAAGTGCAACAACTGATGTTTGTGAGACACTGAAAACTATCTCTTGTCTGTACCAAAGCACATTGCTCAAATTAGCTACCACCATATAATTGTATGGAGCTGCACATATAAGTATAAGAAAAAGCTTTCTATCAAGAAGCAATGGTGTATAAGAAAAATATCCAAGTCCAGCCCAACTCAAGTCCATCAATCCGATACTAGTCCATGAGTCCCTCTGCAGACTCACGCAGCCACAAGCTATAATGCAGAAGGCGGGATGATCTCAGGCTGTTGGGTGCCAAATCCCCTGGATCCAATGGTGGTGGACACATCTCTAGGGCTCAGCTTGGCAGAGAGAGGGGGAGGTTCAGAGGGCCCCCTTATGAGAAGATTATACCTGCAAGGAGGCACCATCAGGCTGATGGAGAGGTTTGACTCCACCCCTACACTTTTCAATCTTCATGTTGATATGAAATGATGGAACTGCACAACCAATATACGTGAGATGTAGCAAAAATCAGTGCCTCAGGAAATTTATGGTATTGGATGCATACATTAAAAGAGAAGAAGGTCTAACATCAATAATCGAAGGTTCCATTTAAGATAAAGGAGAGAATAAGCTATGTCATTTAAAAATAGGAGCAAATACTTAACTCTAGAATTTTTCCCCTCTGTCTTACTGATGAACATTTGTTTAGAACTGTGATAATCTGTGAGCAAACTATTATAGTTATCTTTGCATTATATAAACTATGCTAAAAATGTGAGTCCTAAGATATCCTTTTTAATAGTCTTGTCTGCTAGTTTTAGCTTCTGTATTTATTTTTGGATGTTTTCTGGTTTGTGAATTTCATTTCTTTTGCTTCTCTTTATGGGTTTCCTGCTCCTCTAAATACTTGGTGAATTTTTTGTTGTTTTTGTTTTATCATCCTGGAATCTAGGTTATATGTGTTTTAACTTGCTCAGTTTTATAAATTTTTATATTCTCTAAAATATTTTGTAGTTTTATTATGGAATGCAGCTGAATTACTTAGTCATAGCTGGGTCCTTTGACTCTCTTGCTTTTACTTAGAAACAGAGGCTGACTCAGTCGACAATGGATTATGATATGCAGAGGCATAACCATCCTGTGTCAACCAAAACCCACTGCCATTGAAAACATCCCTTCTCACTCCACCCCAACAGAACCAAGTAGAATTGACCCTTGGACTTTCTGAAGCTGGAAATGTTTATGGGAGCAGACAGTCTTATTGTTTTTCTCCTAGCCTGAGAAGCTGATGGGTTTGAACTGCGTCCTTAAGGTTATCAGCCAAATAAGGACCCCACTGTTGTCACTTGTGAATCATGAGTGTTTTCTTGTCTGGATGGTGAAGAAGGCATCCAAGGGGAACTTGTGCAGATGCCTGCTTTGTCCTATTGGTGCTTCTCTCTCTCTTCAATGCTCTGTCTTAAGAACAAGCTCTCATTACCTTATTCTCCATGAATAGCAACTCCGTCTCCTTCTCACTTCAGGTTTCCCTCTGGGCTCTGCCTGGTTGCATTTTTCCTGTGCAATGTAACCTGGAACTTCTTTAAGACAGAAAACTGGGAGAGTGGGAAGGTTCACCTCATTTGTTATTGTTCCTCAGAGATGATGATGTGCCTACTGTATCACGTCTTGAGGGCCATATTGTCCATGATTTGCTTGCTTCAGGCTAGAAATTAAACTGTGAGTCTTTTCCTTTATCTGAGCAAGATGTGAGACACTGATGTTATATAAAAAATTTAAATAGACACTTTCTATTTGATCCAGCAGAACACTTTTTGGACACTTCTCCAAGATAAGAGAATAATAGGTACATACACAGATCCTTGTAATTTCAAAGTATTCAAATATTTGAATATTCAAAGTAATATTCAAATATTCAAAGTAATATTGAAATATCCAAAGTAATATTCAAATATTCAAAGTTATATGATTTTTAGTGGCGAAAGCATGTAAAGAGCCACGGAAGAAATAATGCACCCTAACTACTATTGAACAATAAGAAGAAAACATTACTGAAATGTAGATAAATGTCAAAGCAGGTCCAAAATGGAAATCTTAGGTTATAGCATCACTTTGATTTTCTTTAGATAATGTTGTAAAAATCAAGCCTAGTGTGCCAAAAGCAAAATATATTACTGATGGCCAGGAGTTGCCTGATGAGGATATGGACTGACAACAGTAGGTCATCTGAAAGCTTTGAGGACAGAATAAAATATGCATATTTTAATACCAGTTGGAGCACTCTATATGATGTCGTTGTTCTTGTTAGCTGCTGGTGAGTCAGTTCTGATACACCGTGACCCTGTGTGCAGTAGAATCATCCACTGCCCGCCCCAGCTCTGTTCTCACAATTGTTGTTGTGTCTGAGCGCATTGCTGCAGCCCCTGTGTTAGCTTGTCTTGTTGAAGGCTACCGTCTTTTTCACTTCTCCTCTCCTTCCCCAAGCATGATGTCTTTTTCCAGGGATCGGTCTTCCCTGATAAAATTTCATCAACAAAACCAAATAAAGGAAGAAAAACTCCTGCAAAACAATTGTTTGAGTGGAAATGCACAAAACCTCAAGACGATGTTACAAAAGTAAATTCAATGTTTTTAAATAATGAAATGCCATTTCTTTTATTCACTAGAAGTCCGATGCACTATCGACTGTGCCACAGAACCTCCTTGATAGACCATTTCTAATTGGTTCAACAACTCTGTTTCAGCATTTGAAACCCAATTAATCTGTTCCGCCACACTGACAGGCCAAGAAAAAAAAATTATACCTTCATAGAATGGATGGAGGATAGGCATTTGGTAAAATGCAACAAAGAAAATTTGTGTCTTTCTACACAAACTTTCCAGGCCCTCCAAAACAGTGATGCTGATAACACATATCCATGCAAACTACACGCGACCTTATATTTAATGGATGGGAAACTGAATACTTTCTCTGTGAGATTAGAACAAACTGTGTCCGCTGCTACCTCCTGCTCAAGTACTAGAAAACTTAGTGCAATAAAGTAAAGCAAGAGAAGAAAAGAAAATGTACAAGCAAAATCCAAGGAAATTAAATTATGCATATTTTTGCAAATAACATGAGTATTATTGCTTAAAGTTCCATAAATTGAATGAAATAACTCTTAGAACAAGTGAAGAAGCATTGCAAAGTTGTAGTGTATAATAATGCTAGCATACAACAGTAAATTGCTTTTATATAAACTAACAATGAACCACTGGAATATTATATTAAAAACATAATATCTTCTACAATAACACCAAAATTGAAATATTTTGAGATAAATCTAACAAAATAGGCTCTGTAAAGTGATAAGTCTTTGGAAAGGAAAAACACTTATATACCCCCAAAACAAGAGAAGTGTTTCAAGTTCATAGGTGGAAAGATACAAGACCACGCCAATTCTTCCTAACGGTATCTACAATGCAACACAGTTCCAACCCAAATGACAATAAGTGATGTCACAGCTATAAGCTGATTTTAAAGTTTACATGGAAAGCCACATCATTGTGAATAGCATAAAAACTCAAGTATTGCCAAAACTCAACTTTGAGATTTACTATAACACTACATCCATAGAGACAACATGGTAATTGGAAGAATGGACACACATGAATGCAGTAAAATAAAGGACATTTACATAGATAGTTAACTGATCTTTGACAAGGATCAAAGAAAATTAAAAGGAGGAAGAATAGTCTTTCAACCATGCTACTGGAAAAATTGCGCAGATATTTTACCCCTGAAAAGAAAATGAAAGCGATGAAAGGATCTAGAAATAGCCTTTTAAAGTTTAACATGAATCTATAAAATTCCTACATCACTCATCAGAGGAAAAGTTGGTGACCTTCAAATTGACTAATACCAAAAGAAAAGAAAAATTACTAGGCTGAACTTCATGAAAATTAAAATCTTTTGTTTTGCAAAAGACACTATAAACAATGTAAAGGCAGGTGACACCTTTCTGAATTGGTCACTGAAGATAAGTGTGCATAAGTGATTGTGGTGAAGAAAGTAGATGGTGCCCGACTATCAACCAGCATAACATGTGAGGTCTTAAAGGCTTGTATTCAGCAAGGAATCACCTAAGTTCACATGGATGATGAGTCATCTGAATATGTCAAAGTAAAAATATGTTGAAGGAAATTTTATCAAAGCTAAAATTGTAAACACTCAGTTTTGAATGGTTGTGGAGTATAGTGGTCACCCAAAACTCATCTGAAAAATAGATATCCAGGTGGCCACCTGAAATTGAGCATGTTTCTTATGTAACATTTAAAATTTTTTGGAAACATTTTAAATTTTATTGATTCATTTTTTTCTCATGAATTTGTCTTACTTTTAAACAACATCTTTACTGAAAATTGTTGGAGTGTTTAAGATCATGATTATGATTAGATGCTATTGAAATGAATAGAACCCATATCAATTTGACTTTGTTTAAAGAATTAAAAAGGTGGAGATGTGTGTGTGGTGGGGGGAGGGGGCGGGGAGCTGCTTGTTTCTTAGGCAAACAGAACAGGACCATCGCATTAAATGGCCCAAGGTCTCAGAAGGATGATAACTGCTCATCCTGGGGATCTGATTGAAACAATGTTGGACTGTCCCTTCATCTGAGATAAAGCAGACACATTGCCTTTGTTCCTTGGCCAAGCCAGCCACTTACAAGTCTTTCAATGTCTTCATGTTCACAGCCTCATCCCGTAACTTGGTGGGAGTGTTAATGCTTCTTTGTTTGCCCTAGAAGTAGCCTTTTTGTAATTCCTGGCACCAGGGTTATGTGATCCAAGGAGTATACAAGTTCATTACTAATAAAACTCTGTGCTCTGGAGTGACTGCTTCAGAGACCTCTGCAATTCAAATATGTGTGTGTGTATACGCATGCACATAGGTATACTGGTGACAGTCTGAGAGACTATTTTTGCTCAGCAAATCCACTCAAGGGCTTGGATCCAAATTAGACAGCTCCTGTGGAGTCACTGTGAGGCAGCATTGGCTTGAAGGCAGTGGATTGGGTTTGTTTTTATAGATACTCTCCATCCAAACTCACTGCCTTTGACTTGATGCTGACTTACACGATCCTCTCGGACAGATGAGAACGGCCTTGAAGCAGTAACTCTTTTTTATGATTGGTCACACTGTTTTGGTATATATATTTTAAAAAGTTTAAATCATTTCATTGGGGACTCAGACAACTCTAATCACGATCAATACAGTCATCCACTGTATGCAGACCACATTTGTGCATTTGTTGCCATCGTCATTTTCGAAACATCCTCCTTCTACTTAGGCCCCTGGTATCAGTTCCCCATATTACCCTCTTGAACCCTTAATAATTTGCAAATTATCATTATTTTGTCATATCGTACACTGTCTGATGTGTACCTTCACCCACTTCCCTGTTGTCTGTACCCCAAGGAGGAGGTTATATGTAGTTCCCTGCAATTGGTCCCCCCTTTCTACTCCATCTTATCTCACCCTCCCGGTATCACCACTCTCACGAATGGTCCTGAGGGGATCATCTTTCATGAATTCCCCATGTAATGGTAGCTTGTTATGGGAGTAGAAAGCTTTAGCTTTTTCTTGTGGAGCAACTGGTTTTTTTGAATTGCTCTCTATTTCTATCTATCTATATATCCCAAATATAATATATATCCCAAATGTAATATATATTCCAAATATTATATATATATATTCCATACACATATATATATATACACTCCATGTGTGATCTTAATCTGCATACTCCAGACTAAGCTACCACTAGCCACCACTCTGAAAGGGATCAAATGTAAAGATCCTAGATAAAGAGCAAGAATAAAAATAATAAGAAAAGTGGGGCTTGGAGGCTTACTGGTCAACTGAAGACTGATGGAACCCCTAGGATTAAGATCAATAGTCACTCTTCAGGTGTGGACCTGAACTCATCCCCAGGATTTTCAGCCAACCAATACATATGTCTGTACATGGAGCAGATACCCTGGGAAGATGGTCCACACTTGGAGTACCCTGCCTAGAGTGTTCCCTGCCCAGATAAGGATTATAGTTCAGAGAATTCAGATGCAAGACCTGAATTCTCAACTATCCAGGAATATTTTTTATCTCACTCTCTGATATTTCACATTTGCATATATTGTATAGTGGAGTTCAGCACAGGGATCGGGACCAACAGTCCCTGCTCACTCCTCTAGCTTGCTGTGGCAGCCATGTACACTGCTGTCAATTTCAGGATTGGGAATCTAGGAGTGAAGTCTAGCCTGTAAATTTGGAGATATCCAATACTCTGTGTGGGCATTGCTTTCTCCTGTAAATGCAGGGAAATTTGGCAGTATTTCCCCCTTGAAGGTGAGAGACTCACAACTCCATACCTTGGAGACTCCCTACTGACAAGACACAAAATTAACTCCCTGTGAGACATCCTGGAGGAGAAGTCACATGGGTTTACCCTGATGGAGCCAGACCTTGGAAGACATAAAAGCCACATAGAGACTCCTGCCAGTGCTGAGATGCTTGAGAAACCACAGTGCTGAGATGTTATTCATATTAGGGATACCACAGTTGAAGTATTTCAGATGAACAATAGCACTTGTGAGTGTACATGACTGTAGATGCCTACACACATGCACGCACATAATGCAAATCTAGTTTTGCAAACTATAAGGGAATGGTGCTAGATTTCTATTTTCAAATGTGAAATTCTGCCCATTTGCTTTTTGTTTCACCCATCTTTCTTCCTGGATTGCCCCCTGTGAGTTTATTTTTCCCTACAGCTATTTGAGGTATTGATGTGAAAATGCAGAGCTGCCATCTGGTTTTTCAGAAACTGAAGTCAATTTCATGCTCAGATATGATTAGGGTTCACCAGAACTCTGATTGACCACTGTGAACAGAATGTGAATTTATTGAAATAAAAACAATTTCCAGACAAATCCAATAATTATTTTCCTCAAGACCGCTTATTAGACATGGCTTACACACACACACACACACACACACACACACACGAACAGTAAAATGCACAAATAGGCAGGCAGGTGATATATGAATTCTAAAAACTGACTTCAATCGTTTTTATTGATGATCATTTGAATGAATTAGAGGCAATAGGCTGACTTCCTGTAGTCAGAAAGTCTATTGTGAATAATGGGATACATTACCAGTTTTGGGGGGATAGTTTTCTTCAACATGATTTTCAGAGAAATAAGGGAAGGGTTGACTTTTAGGGTTATAAAGGTGAAGTCTCAATTTTGACATTGTTCCTCCATTGCTGGGGAATTACTTTTAAGTTCCCAGAGTCTTGTTTTTCTCATCCTTCTGATAGATATGGAGCCCTGCTGGCCCTAAATGGTAAGCACAAGGTTAGAAGTTCAACCTCATCAGCCAGGCCAAGGGCCAAGGATGAGTGGCAGGTTCCAGTAAAGACTTTAACCTCCAGAGTCCTACTTAAGGTTGATATGAGTCAGGTTCAACGAGATGTCAGTGACAGTAGCTTTGGGCTTTTATGGTATGTATGATAGTATCCATCTATTGAGTGCTATTTGAATTAAATAAAATAATATAGAGAATATTTGGTGTTCCATGATAAATATTAGCTCTTTTCTGTTTTACCCTTCCATCTATCCTCTGGAAATTTTTCAGTCATAGGGAATTTCTCAATGACATGCCCTTTTGCTAGTGAACAGAAAGCAAATGTGCCTATGTCTCATGAGTCAATTATAATCATTGGATGTGAACAAATCTTTAGATTTCTGTCTGCAACTATAACTCATATTGCGAAAATGAATGATGCATTCTATAATGAGATCAATATTTGGGGGGGTATCACTGCCCTCTGGTGGGAGTAGGAGGCCCAGCCTTGCACTTGGAGAGCTGCTGCTGGATTTGAACCACCAACCCTGTGGGCCACAGTCCCACACACAATCACTATGCCACCGGGGCTCAGTCCCAATTTTTAAAAAGATGATAAAACAGTACATTCAGAAGTTGTGTTCCTATTTTATTTTTTGCTAAAGGTACATGATAAGCTAGAACATTGACAATGGTTCTCAATCTATGGGTCATGGTCCCTTTGGGATTGAATGACACCTTCACCAGGGTCACCCAATTCATAGAAGTAGCAAAATTACAGTTATAAAGTAATGGCAGAAATAATTTTGTGGTTGGGGGATCACCACAACATCAGGAACTGTAGTAAAGGGTCACAACACTAGGAAGACCAGTGAGAACCACTGGTCTAAGTAAACAGAATATTCTAAGCCAGGAATGTAAAGAATGTGGCAGAGTATCTTCACCTCTGCCTCACCACAGAGGGAGACATGGGTATTTGACCCTGGCATTCATGCTGCCACCGTACCCAGACTTTCCAAGGAGCTTCTCAATACAGCACTCCAAAAAGGGCATTTCATTATGGATTTTATTTCAAGGGAGCTTCCAACAAGTGTGTGTGTGTGCGTGTGAAATAGCCATAATCTTTTCATTTTATTTTTCTAAGAACTTTGTGAAGGCCACTCATTTTTCACTTGAGCCAAAACTACTTTTTAAAACATTTCTATACTCTGTATTATGCTATAGTGAAGTATGGTGACTCTATGAGAGAGCTCCAAAATGGAATCAGAAAATAATGGAACAGAAAGCACTTAATGCAATAAGCATGGAAGGGAAATTCCTCAATACAATTAAGGCCACATAGATAAAACCAATAGTCGACAAACCACGTGATGGGGAAAAGCTGAAAACATTTCCACTGACTAAGGGAGCCAGACAAGGATGTCCTTGATCTCCACTCCTTTGACTACTGTGCTGTAAGTACTAACTAGAACCGTAAAACAACAGTGTCAGAGGACCAGCCTCTAACATATCTTCATGGGTCGGGTATGTGCAATTGCGCAGCGTTAATCATTAAAAATTATAGTAAAGTCATATAAAATGTGAGAGAGAGAAATAATGAAGTGAGACACATTTTATGGTAGAATGTTAACCTCAGCCTGGCTTGATGGATTATCTGTGTGGAGAGAGAGAATGAGGGGGAGGAGAGGCTGTCGGGAGAGAGAACAGAAGAGAAGGGAGAGGAGTGGGGGGAGAAGAGAGCTCCTTTATTCTGAAGCATTATAAACCTTTTGGGGATGTGCATGCCCCCTAATTTCAGGTAAGGACATACGTCACAGGAAAAGATTGTACTTTAGGTACAGTGATGGGGCGTGTGGGGTTATCTAGGGTCAAACATAATAGAAAGGGGCAGTATTTGAGTCCCACATGTGATAAAGGCAGACCCCAGACTCATGATGGCAGCCTAACTTTGGATCCGAGGCCATTTTCAACAGAGTGTGAACCCCGCCTGCCAGGGCCAGACTGGTGGTTAACAAGTTTCAGGGAGAGGTAATTTATTGCAAGAGAACAGCAGGGAGTGAACTCTGCAACCAGCTGTCTGGCCGGCTGGAGCCTTCAGGGAGAATATCTCTAAACATCTGCCTTGCCACCTAATGCTGGCCAACAGCTTCTAAAATGTGGTTAAAGCATTGGAGATAGAGCTGTGGAAAAGTCTTACATTCATCTTACTCATTAGCAAAAAATTAAGACAGTACAATTGGGCAAAGAAGAAGGGAAATTTTTTCTGTTGGCAGAAAATGTTATTTTATACAGAGAGACTATCTGGGTCTTCACACTAGGATGGTGGGAAACAATTGAGGGGTTTAGTACAATTGCACAATACAAGATTGACAAGCAGAGAGCAATTGGATTCTGATACACTCATGATGAGAAGTCCCCCAAAGACATCAAGAAAGCAATACTGTCCACAATAGTCACACAGAAACTGAATCACCTAGGGATAAACCTAAGCAAAAAAAAAAAAGTCTTGTACAAAGAAAACTGCAGAACACTATTACAAGAAACCAAAGGAGGGAACCGACACAAAGAGAAGAATACATTGTATTTATAGATAAGAAAACTCAATATTGTCAAAATGTCAATACTACCTAAAGCAAAGGACAAATTCAATGCAATCTTCATCTAAATCCCAATATATTTTTTTGAGAAATGATAAAATGAATGACCAAGTTCAAAGGGAGAGAGAAGAAAACCAAGGATGCACAAAGAAATTTTGAAAAAGAACAAAGTAGGTTGCCATGTGCTATTGGACCTTAAAACCTACTACACTGCCATAGTTGTCAAAACACCCCGGTACTGGTTCATGGTGGATACATAGATCAAAGGAATAGGGCAAAAATCCCAGACATAAAAAATTCACATGTAGATTCCTTATTTTCAACATAAGACTGATAAGTATTCATTGGGAAGGGGATTCCCTCTTCAATAAATGGTGTTGGAAAAACTGGGCACTCATCTGCAGAAGAATGAAAAAAGACCCATGCCTCACCCCAGGCACAAGAATAGACTTGTGGTATATCAAACACTTAAATGTAAAATTCAAAGTTATCAGGATCATCAATTGGGACAAATCTAAGGACCCTAGTGCAGGACTTCTCTGAGCTACCAGATATAACAAAGGAAGCACACACAGGGGAAGACAAACTAGATGAATGGGACCTATTAAAAATAAAACACTATGTACATCAACAGTGTTAATCAAAATAAAATGAGAACCAACAGATTGGGAAAAGATACTTAGCTATGACTTAACAGAGGATTAATTACAGAAATCTACAGAAGAGTACAAGCCTACAAATAGAAAAGAAAAAATAATTACCCTCTTGTAAACTGGGTAAAGAATCTGAATAGACAATTTACAAAGGAGGATGCCTGAATAATGAACAAACACATGAGGAAATGTTCTCTTTCACGAGCCATCCAGGAAATGCAGGTGAAAGCAACCATGAGATACCATCTCATACCCATAAACTTCGCCCACCTTAAAATCAAAGCAAACAAACAAACAAAAACAAAATAAAAATATTGAAGAAGCTGTGGAGAGATTAGAATTCTTATGCACTGCTGATGGGTTGATAACTATGTCAATGATGGGCATAAAACCCCCCCTCAAATGAGACAGATTTTGAACAGACATAAGCCCACCCATGTTCATCATGGCATGGTTCACAATATCAAAAAGTTGGAAACAGCAAAGTTGGAAACAGCCTAAATAACCATCAGTATAAGATTGGATAAAAATATATTGGTATATACACACAGTGGAATACTATACACCCTTAAAAAACATCTTTGAAACCAAGACTTACCTCATGACATGGAGAGGTCTGGATAACATTATACTGAGTGAAGTTAGTTAGTCATAAAAGGATAAATACTATATGTGTCCACTGCTATTGGACCAAGCAGTAAAATGGGTACAAGCTCATTTTTGCAGGTAAAGCAATTTTTGCTGGTAAAGTGACCAGACAACCTGGAAGAGAGCCTGATTGGTGCCAATGCACCATACTCCCTAGGTGTATATTTTAAAGGTGTGCATTTTACTTTGTCAGAGAGATCTTCATATCATCTGGGATCAAATTGTCATGGGAAGGAGAGGGGTTGCTGACCACTAAGTGACTGCCATGCAA
>PVJH01029090.1:0-26506 GCA_004026705.1 Nesogale talazaci | reverse complement strand
ATCATCCATGTCATGAGGTGCTTTATGGGCTCATCAATGTTTTCAGTGGGTAAATTTCTTTATCCACTCTTCTAATTTTAGCCTGTTTCCAACTTCTTGTTCTTGTCAATAGTGCTGCAAGGAACATAGGAATGCGTGTTTCTTTGTGTCATTTATTTTTTTCTGTTTGTGTTTTTTCTATTACTTCTTTAGGGCATGTACCCAGCAGAAGCATTGCTGGATCATCAAGAATATCTATCTCCAGTTGTATGAGGTAGCGCCATATCCCTTTCCACACTGGTTGTAATATTTACAGTATTTGCAGTTCCAATTACTCTGTAGCCTTGACCTCCTCAGCTTTTGTTGTGTTCTGTCTTTTGTGAAATAGACTGTCATTATCGGTGTAAAGCTGTTTTGATTTATAATTTCATGATCTTGAGTCTTTATTCATGTGTCAGAAGAAATTAGCTTCTAACAAAGGAAGGGTCCATAGGTGCTTTTGCATGGCAATAAGATATAAAGGTGATAGTAAAGTGAAGAAGATAGAAGAGATGGGAGAGAATAAAATAAAGGAGTCAGACATATTTTAAAGTACCATGCTCACCTCAGTTTCTCTTGGAGGTCCATGTGGAAGTGTGAGAAGAGAGAGAGCATCTTTAATTTCCTGGGATATTTAGAGATAGCCATAAGATATGCATACTCACTAGCTACGTATGTCACAAAGTGGATGGTAAATACAGTAAGGTTCCTGTACTCACAGGTGAGGAAACCTAATACCAGCATTGGGGGAAGTTATGAGTGCCCCGGTAGGGAAGGGGTAACAAAAGAATGTCTGCTTCTACAGGAGAATGAATCAACAATGTGCACACTTTAAGGCAGCAGAGCTGTTAGGGGACAATCTGTGGGAATGATATTTAAAGCAGGATAATGTACTTGGACTTTATCTCTAACTTACCAAAGTGGTGGCTTTCCTGCCATGGAATATTTGCTTTCCAGACCTCTGTTATGTTAGGGAACATAATCCTAGTTATATTTCCCACAGTATTATTAGCTTCCCATATTCATGTGCTTGTTCACTATAGGTTAGCTGTCTCTTTCATGTATTGTGCACATTTTTAAATTGGATTGTTTGTTTGGCTTATTGATTAGTCTCTGGCCCGTTGCATCATAGCTAATGATTTTTTCCCTGTCCATAGGCTCTCTCTTTTTTATTCTTTTGATGAATCCTTTTGATGTGTGTATATGTATATATATATATAATTTTAGTAGGTTCTAATAAATTATTTTGTCTTCTACTGTGTGCATTTCCCTCATGATATTATTTCTGATAGTATGCCAATGCCCTGTACTTGATACTTTAAGTCCATTCCTATTTTCTCATTGATTATCCTTATAGCTCTGGGATGTGCATTTAGGTCTTTGGTTTATCTTAAATTTATTCATGAACACAGGTTGATGTCTGGGCACTGTTCCATCCTTCTGCAGATGGAGATCCAATTTTGCCAGCACCATTTGTTGAAGAGGCTGTCTCTTTCTCATTTATTGTAAAGCTTGCTTATATTAACCCCCCACAATCATCCTGTGTCCTTTGAGAAAATCTATCAAGATTTACCTTCTGGAATTCCCGCAAACAACTCTTTTCCATTTCATTTTCATATTTTGTTGAAAGAAGATGAATTTATTTCTGCGTTTTCTTTTCTGTTCCAATGGTCTCCATATCTATATTTGTTCCAGTACTAGTCGGTATAACTACTGTGGCTGTATATTACATTTTAAGGTTGAAGTGTCCTGGCCCTCCTACTTTCTTCTTCTTAAGATCTCCCTGTGCTTATCGCATGTCTCTTCTTTATTAGGATGAAGTTAGTAATTAATGTTTCCATTTATTCAAGTAATGAAGTTGGAATTTCAGTTGAAATTGCCTTGAGTATTTTGGTTGGGTAGTATCGAGACTTTTCACAATATTAAGCCATCTTCCGTTTTGACATTCAAGACCATCTGTCTTGAATGTGTCATTTAGAGATAAGTTACATTCATTGTCTAAAAGGACACTTCAAAATAAATTTTAAAGTACAATCCTATGATAGGACATATAGCCATTTCCTTCAAGGAAATTAAATCAATAACATCTTATTCCAACTTATGCACCAACTAAAAATCCTAGTGCTCAAGAAATTGAAGAATTCTACTGACATATTAAGACTGAAAGTGATCAAACATGCAACCTAGATGCACTGAAAACTATTGGTCATTGGAATGCAAAAGTTGGAAACAAAGAGGAAAGAATGGTATTGGAAAATAGAGACTTGATAATAAAAAGGAGCTGGAGAGCGCATGATAGAATTTTTCAGGATTAGTGACTTGTTCATAGCAAATGTATTTTTTCAGCAACACATGTGAATATTTTAAGAAGAACTCTAGAGAAATCAAATTGACTACATACATGTGAAGATATGATAGAGAAGCACAAAATCAGTAGCTAAAACCTGGCCAGGAACTGACTTTGGAATAGATCATGAATTGTTGATATATAAATGCAGGTTGAAACTGAAGAAATGAAATCAAGTCCAGGAGAGACAAAATGCAATCTGAGTCTGACCTGAATTTAGAGGACATCGCAAGAACAGACTTGATGCATTAAACACTAATGATAAAATACCCACTGAGCTGTGGGATGGCATCAAGTACATCATTCATGAAGAAAACAAAAGGTCACAAAAAAGACAGGAAAGAAGAAAAATAGATAAACGTGAAGGTCAGAAGAGATTGAAACTTTCTCTTAATTATAGAATAGCTAATATTCTATATTCTAAATGCAAGAAATGTTGATGCCAAAGATCTGCATAGAATATTTCAAAGGGCACCTCAAGTAGACAAAATCAATTATTGTGATCAAATTTCTAATACACACCGGAAGAGATCCATATTTTGTACCCATTCCAAAGTAAGGCTTCAAGTTTCTTCAGATTTGACTGGAACGTTTTGAGAACAATTAAAGGTCTATTCCACAGCTGGCAGATGGCCTTGATATGACTGATTTTATTGTTTCCCCAGTGTGTCTTTCCATAGATGTAATTCATTGATTCCTGTATATTCAATGTGGCAAAATTCATGCATATAGTCAACATTTCTGCTGTTGAAAAATAGGTATTTGTATTCCAAGAAGTTTTTTGTCTTGCAAAATTCTAGCCATATGATTTTATTTCATTTCTATAAGCAAGACCAATATTTCAGCTATCATTCATCTATTTTTCTATTTTTTGCTTGACAATCACCAGTAATTATCAATGCATTTTGATTGTATTTTTGATCAATTTGGACCAACACAGGGGCAAAATGATTAAGTTCCTTCATTCTTGACTTTAGTGGTTGAATTTTAGACTTAAATTGTAGTCATAATGACTGATATTCCTTATAGATATATAGCTATTATCCTAACACATACAATGCTGTATTTCAAGATAGAGCTTGAAGTGTTCTTTTTGATGATTGATGCAATGTTATTTCTCTTGAATTTGTCATTCCTGGAATAAGAACGCATATAATTGCTGATCTGGATTCAAAATGGCCTATATTAGTACACTTGCACTCACTAATGCCTAGAATATGACTCTTAATGTGTCCCACGTAATTTCTGATAGCTCTCACTTGTTGAAGTTGCATACTTTATCTATTCCATATTTTGTTAATGGCTGCATTCAGCTGCTTCTTCACATTTTTAGCCATACTCCATCAGCAAATGAAAGTTCCAAATGCTTTGCTTTACCGAGACTCTAAAGATGGACTACTTTAAGGAGACAGATTTCCAGTAGTAGATCTCCATTAGTACTTTCCAAACCGAGGGACTCTGCCTTTGGCATCAAATCAGACAAGGTTCTGTTGTTCTTCATGATATTTTCATCAAAAGATCCCCAAGGAGTGACCTGCCTCTTCCTACTTCCTTTATCTGTTTTACTTGGAAGGCTATGTGGACACCTCTCCACTATGGGTGGCCATGTGGATATTCAAAAGACCTGTGGCACAAGCTTCCAGCATCACAGAAACATTCAAACTAACAGTATGGAAAATTGGCAGGTCAGAAGTGAAAAACAAATAAAACCAAATTAATTCCCACAAGGCCATGATAATTCATAATAGCTCTACAGAACAGAATAGAGGGTTTCTAAGATGATACCAGAGCAGCATGTTCCCTCTTTCCCCCATGGAACAGCTGGTGTGTTTAAGCTACTGCTCTTTGTGTTAGAAAGTGTGTGCTTTACCACTATGGCTACTACCAACTCCCAAAATAATAATCATGCTCCATATGTGTTCCTTATCCTTCAATGGAAACACCAAGACAAGGTGAAATGCACAAAGAATGTATATGGGGAACTGTCTGTGAGAAAAAATGAGAAGGAGCTGCAAGTGTCTATATACTTTGGCAGGTCCCAATGCCGTTCTGATCTTGAATAGACAGAAAAAGGGAAGGAAGGAATGGTGAAAGCCTTTTAAGCTATTGCACCTTTCCAACGCAGGTTTGGTGAGATTATGAAGGTCTTTTCAAGCCTAAATAAACTATCAAAGGAGTCCCATGTTTTCCAGGAACAGACTTGCTCAATATCCTTCTATACTCCTCATTGGCTGGGAGCAGGCCATGGGAACCGTCATGAAATTGTTGAAGCAAATTCCAAGTGCAACAGTGGAAGCCATTAATTAAACCTGCAAGATGTATTTTCTTGAATGCTACATGCTAAGAATAAGTTTAAAATGGAAATAAACGCATAGTAACAAAACATAAATGCAAGCCTAAGAGGAAAAAATGGAGAGATACAACAGGAATTTAACTACTTTTGAGAAGAAAGCATTTTAAAATAAGGAAATATAATTTGAACATCCTGTAGCACAACATACATATTTGTAAATCCTCATTATAATAAAAAATATACTAGATGTTTCAATCAATAGGAATAGGTATTCCAAGAAAATCTTGATATTCAAACTAGTTAAGGAAAACTTTAAGGATATATATACACACACATATATATATCATTTCTAACATTCAGCACAGAAAGAGTGAGTGCTAAATAAGTAATTTTAAATAAATGAACAGAACAGCATACTGTGTTCAGCACTCAACTAGTGAGGTTTGCTATTGGAGAAGCTCAAGCTTCTGATACTCGCATTATAAATAGTAATAGCTGAAATATGCACAGAGAAATCAGCAAGTTCATTCCATTGTCATTTTCTAAGATCATAGCTTAGTTGTTAACCTTTAGCAATCGCCATCTCATAAAGAAATGTAACAAAGTGTCTATTCTCTAAGGTATAGCATGCTTGATATTCCACTTTTAAAAACAGGAGGGGCTGTTTCTTTTTATTTTGGCTTCTATTTTATTTTTAATAGTTTGATTAGCACTTTGTATACATATCATACAATAAAACAATTCACTCATATAAAGAAGAATTGTAAATTTATCACCACAATCAATTCTAGAACATTTTCTTCTTACTTTTATTCATTGGTCTTTATGTACTTATTTTTTCTTCTAATTTGGCTATAATATACACAACAAAATATTCTACAGCTCTACAAATTTTACATGTATATTTAGTGCCATGGGTTACATTCCATGTTGTACAACCATCGTTGATATCCTTTTCCAATTTGTTCCATCATCATTACCATAAACTCAATGTCCCAAGCAACAACTCTTCTTTACCCATGGTAAACATTGGTCATGTTTGGTTTCTTTCTCTCTTGCTTCCTTTCCTAATTTTCTTGATGTAATATGCTGCTTCCTTAGGAAATGAAGGAGGTTTGAAATAATGTCCCATTTGTGAAAATTCACTGTTTTTCATCATTATTTAAAAACAAGTATTGTGATAAGAATCGTGTGAACCCCAATAACAAGATTGAAAAGAAAAGCTGGAAACACAGGAAATCCAGGACAGATAAACCCTTGAGGGCCAATAATGAGAGTAGTGATACCAGGAGGGTAAGGGGAAGATGGGGGGAGAAAGAAGGAACTGATCATAACGATCTCTATATACCTCTCTCTCAGGGGGACAGAGAGCTTAATGTGGGTGAAGGGAGACCTTGGTTGCTGTAATACATGAAAAAAAAGTATAAATTATCAAGGGTTTATGAGAGTGGGAGGGAAGGGAGGGGGAAATGAGCTGATACAAATGCCTCAGATAGAAAGAAAATGTTTTGAAAATGATGATGGCAACATATGTACAAATGTGCTTCACACAATGGTTGTATGGATGGATGGCAATAAAAGCTGTTAGAGCCCCCAATAAAATGATTAGAAAAACCAAAACCAAACAAACAAGAAAAAAACAACTACTATTTTTTTATCAAGAGAAAACTCTATATAAGGCTACTGTGAAGTCAGAATCAAGTTGATGGTAGTGAGTTTGGTTTAGTTTTAATAATAAGGAATCATGAAAATACAGTGGCTAATTGTTTAGTTGTAAACTCCAAGGTGTGTGGTGTGAGCCCTCCAGCTGATTCCTAGGAGGCGTGTGTGCCATTCTGCTCTCATGATGATTGCAACTTGAAAAGCCAATGTGACAAGGGTTCCACTCTACTCTGTCCTACAAGGTCAGTGTGTTGCATTTAATTCAATAGCAGTTAAATATATTTATTAACAATAAATGTATATATTAACAGTGCTAATGACAAATGATCTGTAAGCTGAATCATCAGTTTATTTGAAAGATAAAGACTTCTTTTTTTAAAAATAATGGATTGTTTTAAGATATTGGATATTGTGTGTCTGAAAGGCCTTGTCCAGATCAAAATTATATGCGTGTTTAAAGTCTACTAATATTTCCATTTTATAGAAGAGAAAATCAAGACCCTGAAGAGTTAGATTAATTATTTTGTGCTGTTTGTATGTGGTAGATTCTATACAAATTGAATTTGTTAAACTCCAGGCTCATCATTCTACTGCAGTTAGACATGTAAAAGAAAAAAAATAACACTCCTTTTTAAAAATCCCTTTATTGGGGGCTCTTATAGCTCTTAATTCAAAATCCATCCATCCATTGTGTCAAGCATTTTGTGCATATATTGCCATCATCATCATTTTCATGACATTCTCTTTCTATTTGAGCTCCTGGTATCAGTTCCTCATTTTGTCCTACCTTTCCTCCTCCCCCCTCCCTCCCTCCCTCACTGTGCTAGTCCAGGTAGACTAGAGAAACAAATACATAGACTCCCATATGAATATAGAGAAATCGTTTATATACAAGAGGAATAGGACATTAAGAAAGCATCCCAACCCAGTCCAGTTCAAAGTCCTAAGTCTGATATTAGCCCATATTCCCGATACCAGCCTATAACATCTTCTTCTGACTCACAAAGTCAGAGGCCAGTGGGTGTAGAATCCCAGCACTGGCAGGGGTTTCCCCAGGACTCCTCACTTCCAGGGCTCAGGGTCCATCAACAGCATCCAGTGGTGGTAGAGGCAACTCAGCGCTGGCAGGGATCTCCATGTGGCTTCGCCAGTTTCAGAGGTCTGGTTCCGTCAGGGTAAAACTGTGTGGCTTTTCCTCTGGCTCCTTCAGCTCCTGGGATGCTGCCATCTTATCTTGTCCATAATTCATCATCTCAGAGACTAACACTCAACAATTGGGGAGATAGCTTCTCAGCTCCATAAGGGAAATATCGCGAGATTTCCCAGAAGTCTCAGGAGAAAGTCATGCCCACACGGAGGTCTCATTGACTACTCAATGGCTATCTCCAGATTAACAGGCTATACTTTACCCCTACATCTCAATCATGAAACTAACATAAGAACATGACTGTCACACTCACCATTGAGAACTTATATATTACTATTATTTTCATATCTTATATCATCCACTGTCTCCCTTCACCCACTTTTCTCTTAATCATTACTCTCAGAAGGTTATAAGTCAACCTTTGTCATTGGTTTACCCTTTCTTTCCCTACCTTCCCCCTACCCTTCTGGTATTGCCAGTCTCATTAATGGTCATGGGGGGTTTGTCTGTCCTGCATTCCCTGTGTTGTGAGTTTTTATTTGTACCAATGAACATGCTGTAGTCTAGCTGGATTTGTAAGTATAATTGGTGTCATTACTGTGGGGGCAGTTAGGGAGGGGGAGGAGGAAGCCTTAAAGAACTAGAGGAAAGTTGTGTTCCATCGGTGCAATACTGTACCCCGACTGGCTCATCTCTTCCTTGTGACCCTTCTGTGAGGAGATGTTCAATTGTCTGCAGATGGGCTTTGAGTCACCATTACACTCTCCCCCTCATTAAAATTGATATGATTTTTTGTACTGGTTCTTTGATTCCTGATACATGATCCAATGGACACCTCATGATCACACTGTCTGGTGTGCTCCTTCCATGTAGGATTTGTTGCTTCCCAGCTAGATGGACACTTATTTTCTTCAAGTCTTTAAGACCCCAGATACTCTTGCTTTTGATAGCCAGGCACCATCAGCTTATGTAATTATGTGTAAATTTTATGATTGAGAAGCTAGGGCTGGAGTCTAGTTTGTCATGCTGGAGACAGCCAATGAGACATCTGTGGGCATGGCTTTCTCCTGAGAATTCTGGAAAGTCCCATGGTATTTCCCAATTGAAGAAGAGAGAACTTGATTCACTCTTGGGGAGTTGGTCTACCATCAAGGTGAGATGACAACATGCTGATCGATCCTGATTTCTGGAGACTGGAGGAGCCGGAAGAGAGGCCACATGGACTTGCCCTGATGGAACCAAACTTCAGGGGCCAGAGAAGTCACGTAGAGACTCCTGCCAGTGCTGAGAGACTTCTACTGCAACCGCACCCACAAGACTCTACCCCCTTTTGCCTGCGATTGTCCTGGTGTCATCGCACATGTTTTGTAAGTTGGAAGGAAGCTTTATTGAAAGGTATCAGACATATGGGCTAATATTGGACTTATGACCTTGGACTGGACTGGGTTGGGATTCTTTCTCAATGTTCCATTCCTCTTGTATATAAACCTTTCCCTTATATCCATATGCATGTTTATGAATTTGTTTCTCTAGTCTACCTGGACTAGCACAGCTTTATTTGCCAAATTTACTTATGCACCCATTTTGTCTTCAGTGATCATGTTGGGAAGATGAGCAATACAGAATGTTGGGTTATTAGAAAAAATACTCTTCCTGTATTGAGGGATTATTTAAGCAGAGGTCTTATGTCCATCTCTTGCCTTAATACTTACCATATAATTTTATGCATATAGACTTGTTTCCCTATTATTTTACATAAATATATTTGCATACATACATGTCCATATTTAGAGTAAGTTGCTCTATTTGAAGATTTACTACTTAAAATATGCTGCTTAGCTCAAACCCTGATTCTAGATATACATTTTTATTTTCCAAAGAGAAAATATATTGAAATAAAATTAAATAGGCTCAAGCCAAAAGAATGCAACCTAAAAATTACATTAGATTTACCATTCTATTTCCTTCTGTAAGAACTCATCAGCGTCTTCTCTATAATTACATTACAAATGTAACTAACCTCTATACTATCAAGATCAACAAATCTAAATGTCAACACAGAAAATCAACATAATAATATTTTCCTAATTACATTTTAATGCACATTGAAAATAGCTTTTGCACATAATGGTTAATTTTTCAGTAGAAGTTGTAAGCTACAAATGGATGCACACTTACATATGTGTGTGTATATTAAACTGAAAATCAGAGAAGAGATAAATATTCCCCCTAAATAAATAGGTACAGACATCTCACTGACACCCTGCATAAAACAAAGAAACAAACAAACACCAAAAAGAAGAAAATGTGCTTATACTACTTCGTTTTTGAATTCAACGTGATGAAATTTGCATTGGATTCAATGAAGAGGAAAATATTTTTTAAAATGAGTCTTCCAGTAAGCTAGTGACACAGGTAGATATTTGGAACAAACATGCTATAACTAAGACCTCAGAAAGAGCATGCAAGGGAAGAACCTTGAAGCCTGAATTGCTGAGGAGAGTGGCCGAGTAAGTCAAACACACAGACAGGGAAGCTGAGGCCAGAGTGCATACACAGACAGCAGCAGACTGGGGAATTCTCTGCTGGCCGGCAATGGACCAAAGGGCTCCACCCACGGTGCAAGACATTCTCCAGGGCCAGATAAGTGGAGGGGAACAGAGAAATCTCTACTGGCTCCTCCCACAACACAGACCAATTTCTCACATCTGACAGTGAGACAGTTGGGCACCCTTATGAATCCCCACCCTGATGAATGGATGAGTGAATGGTAGCCCCAGGTAGTACACTCAGCAACTAACTGGTTGTGCTTCTCCAATAAACTTTCTGGTGTCATCTCAGACAAATTATTTCACTTCTTTGGGCCTCACTTTCCTTAATTATCCCTAATAATCTCTAATACCTGATCTCATGCACTGGTGAATTTCTTAATGCCACAATGTCCTAAACATAAAACAAGAAAATTCCATCACCTCTTGATTTTGCTTCTAGGACTCTGTCAATTCATTTGTCTCCTTCAGCATCTCTTCCTTTATGACACTGTACCATACTGCACTATGTAATATTTGACACAAATTAGACAACTAATTAGGGTTAATTGAAAGGTGAAGAAATACCAGAGGCCAAACTATACAAAAAGTATCAAAATTCTGGGAAAAATTAATGAAAAGATAATGGAATTATCCCACAAACTTTTGGACACCCCTTCATCTATCATGGAGAGCTGGAGGGTTATATTAACAGCTGCTTTGGAGCTTAAATTCTGAGCACTCAGTATGTAGAAGACTAGGGAAACCACCTGCAACCCCTAGGGAGAAAGGTAAGTCTTTCTACTTCCATAAAAGTGACAGTTGTGTCAAACCACAAGGGCAATTCTATCCTGTCTTATAGGGTTGTGATGAGTCAAAATTGACTCAAAGGCAATGGCTTTGTTTGTTTCTTTTGTTTATGGATAGCAGTGAAAGCCCCAAATCCATTTGCAGTGTCCTCATGGGGATTGCACTTCCATTGAATTCCTTCTGACCATTAAGCAAGGATCGATCTGACCTGTCTTGCCCTCAAGCCCAGTGCATTAGAAAGAAGTAAACACAACTCATGTTCACTGTAGTCATCTCAGGAAGGGACTGTCTCCCTTCTAGATTTTCTCAGGCATTTCTCTGATGGAGAACACCTCACATATTCATAAGTCATGTCCTGACTGCCATTTTTGAAGAGCCCTGGACCAATTTTGTAAATTTTGATATAATGTATGTGTCCAAATAATGATCTCATTTCCACTTCTGTAGCCCCACCTGTAGCTGATGCATTTATGTGCTACCAGTCATGCTTTTATGCGTTTCCTTTACTCTCTCATGTCCTTCGTACATCTATGAATGCAAACAGACCCTTAGACACGATTATGACCTCATACTAATGACCTTCTTCATTCAGATGCTGTGTTTTTGCCTAGTTTAAACCACAGTAAATGCTATTGTAAACAGTATTTGAGTTTTGTACCCCCAAACACAGAAAGCAAGGCTTAATTTACACCATTATCAAACATTTTTGTTCAGAGATAATTGATAACACTTCCATGAATTTCCAGATATTCTCATAAAGTCATTACAAGGCACTATTAATTCCCTGTAGAGTCTTAGTTTGAGTGCTGGATTAATTATATCTTAGCATCACGAGTTCTGGTGTACTATATTAATTCTCTGAATCTCAATTTCCTGATTTATAAATTAGTATTTGAGGATACTAAGGCAAACTCCATAATGTGAAGGTGCTCAAGATAATGAAGTGCTTGGCAAAAGGAGAGACTTCTGTGAGAGATTAAGGCCAGACTCCATTTTCTTTCTTTTTATTGTTATTTTATTTATTTTATTGTTATTTATTCTGAGATGGCAGACCTTAGCAAATTTGCCAGCACCATCCTCTCTTCCTTTCACACCAAATGTTCCAGAAACAGCATTCATAGTATAATGAATATAGTATAATACATAAAAGGTCCCAAATTTTCTAATTAACAAAATGATGTCTAAAGGACCTCATCGTTGCCTGTGTCTGTTAAAGCATGAGTTTGAAAATATCAACTAATCAGAATTTTCTTCTTGTGATCCTATGTATTTCAGTTCTTTAAAAATTATATTTCACTGCAGTACTTTGGGTAATCCTTATAAAGTACTGAACCAATGGGTGATGGCTTTCTGTCTTCAACACACTATTTCTTAACAGAAACTCCAGTTTGATCTTTGACATTAGTTATGTATAATACCTAAAATAGTTTTTGGTACTTGATAGTCCTCCTGGTGGCCTCTCTCTTTTCCTTTAAATTCTACCTTCAAGACATAGTAGTTGCTTTTTGGACTTATACAGAATGACTTCTCCAAAATCTTCTATTTCCATACTTGGGGTGGGGTGTCTTTGCATTATTCTTGTCTTTGACATCCTTCTTTGAGACTACTTCTACCAGGCTATATAGCACACAACTACAGAATGACATTAAAAAGTTTTTAAAAAGCATGTTGTATTTTTATTTCCTTTTGGAGATCCTTAAGTTGCATTTTAAAACATTAAAGAAAAGAGGAGAAATTTTCCAAAACGCCATATAAGGATGTCACATTATCGCCTTGGGGAAACATGTTCTCCCAATGAAAATGCTGCCCACACTTCCCATCTAGATAAGAAATTTTGAATTGTTTCCAGTGACAGCAAAAGATTATTAATGGAAGACTATTTTTCAATCAGCTGGGAAGTTTCACTTTTCTGACAATGAATGTGAAACTTCACAACTATTAAAGTAATCATCCTAGCTTCCTTTGTGCCTCTGTAAAGCTCATTATCTTTGTAGTCACTATGATCAGCTAGTGATTACTGATGCAGTATTGCAAGAAGAAACCATTCTTCAGCTTTGCAAGAACTTAATAGCATACTCCTGTTGCAAAAAGTAAACTGATTCCGGATAAGATGAAACCCACATGCAAAATATATTTTCCTGGAGTGGGGTGGTGGATAATCATGGCTAATACTTTGTTCCCTTTGATTACCTGCATATGTTATTGTAACTGTATTGTGGGGGCAATGTTTGACCTCTAACATCACCAAGGGTGAGAGACAAGGATCGCCATTAGCATCACACTACGAACTACCATTTTCTGTCAGTTTGTTTTACTGAGGTGTCTCGCAAGTTGCTGTCACTGGTAATTCAAATACTGGCAGGGTCACTCAAAGTGAGCAAGGATAAGGAGAGCGTAGATACTATGGAAAAGAAATAAGCTGTCTACTTTTGAGTTATTAGCCATTCAAAAATCTTATAAATAGCAGGGAAGTATGGTGAGGTATACTGAAAATTTTATGAACAGCAGCAGGCCCTCATCAGACAAAGCACCTGAAGATGAGCCACTGAGGTCAGAAGACACTCAAAATACAACTGAGGAAGAGCTGCCTTCTAAAAGTCGAATCAGCCAAAGTGACACAGATAGAGTAAAGCCTTCAAAACCTTCCTTATTTGTGGATGGGGCACAACTCAAAATGGGAAGATGGCTGCAAATATCAGTCAATAATTGGAACTTGGAATGTATGATGTATGAATCTAAGCATATTGGAAGTGTTAAAAATGAGATTAAACACATAAAAATCAATATCCTAGGCATTAATGAGCTGAAGTGGACTGGTATTGTTCATTTTTAATCAGACAGTCTTATTGGTTTACTATAACAAGAATGTCAAATTCAAGAGTAATGGTATTCATCATCAAAGAAAAGAAATCAAGATCTATCTTGAAGTATAATGTCTGTGATAAGATAATATTTATACACATACAAGGAAGTCAGTTTACAGAAATATTATTCAAATTTTTGCACCAACCACTAAGCCTAGTTATGTATAAATTGATGAATTATACTAACTTCTTTCAAACAGGCAACCAAGATGAATTGATAAATATTAGCAGTGGAAATGAGAATGCTGGAACCAAAGACGAAGGAAAAGTAGCCAGAAAACATGAAAACATGGCTTTTATAATGGAAATGAATCTGTAGAACACATAAAAGAATTTTGCAGCACCAAATATGTCCACTTCAAATACACATTTCAACCACGTAAATGGCAACAATACACAGGAGTTTGACAGATGGAATACACAAGAATCAAATTGCCTACATTTGTAGGAACAGATGGAAGTTAATTTTTAGTGAGTGGGAAGTGATGGTAGAGAAGCACAATAACAACAACCAAAAACAAGACCAGGAACTGATTATGAAACAGATCATCAACTGACCATATGTAAACTCAGGCTAAATTTGAAGAAAATTGAAACAAGTTCATGTGTGCCAAATTGCAATCCTAGCATACATTTCATCAGAATTTTCATAAGATTTGAAGAATAGATTTGACAGAATCTTGAGAAGCTGTGGGGTGATATCAAGAACACCATACATGAAGAAAATTAGCAGTCATTAATATACAGAAAGAAAAGGCTAAAATCTGTCAGAAGAGATATTGAAACTAGTTCTTGATCATAGAGTAGCTAAAACATATGTAAATATAATGTAGTAAAAGAGTTCTTAAATTCAAAGGGCAGCTCATTAAATCTGCAGACCTGGAGTTAGAGAGTCAAGAAGAAAAAACACGCTCAGCAGTTCATGCAGGAATCATCAAAACAGAGAGAATCAATACACAAGGTTACTGTACAAAAAAGTACTGGTTGACATTCAACTATTTCAAAGATGTAGCAAATGATCAAAAATTGATAATCAAAAACTGATGCACAAAAACATTATCAAAAGAGCAATACTCCGGGAAATTACCAATTGGGATGTTTCAACCAGCTAGGCATACTCAATCATCTGTATCATGAAAATTGGTAAATTGTTAGCCTCTATCTGGAAAAATTCATATTTGTGCCCTCCAAAGAAACATGACCCAACAAAATATGAAAATGTTGCTGGAGCCCTTTCAACAAGACTTATCACAATATATTGACAGGGACTTCCAGAAAGTCAACTTGCACAACAGAGAACATGGTGTGATGAATATCACTGTTGATGTCACAAGGATCTTGGCTTAGAGCGGAGAATACCAGAAAGATATTTACTTTTATCTTATTGACTACACGAAAGCACTCAACTCTGTGGATCAACAAAATATGGATAGCATTGAGAAGAATGGGAATTTCAGAATACTTTATTGTGCTCATGCATAACCTAGACCTAGACCCAGAGTCAGTCCTCTGAACACAACAAAGGAGTACTTAGTGGCTTAAAATCAGGAATAGTGTGCATCCAGGTTCCACCCTTTTATCCTACTTTTTCAATATATATGCTGAGAAGCTCTCTCTATGAAGAAAAATTCAACATGAGGATTGGAGAAAGGCTCATTAACAACCTGTAATGTGCAGACGACACAACTTTGCTTGCCCAAATCCAGGAGGACTTGAAGTACTTGCTGATAAAGATCAAGGACAGAAGCCTTCAGTAGGAACTGCAGCACAATGTAAAGATTGTCAAAAATCCTTACAAGTGGATCACTAGACGACATTATGTTCAATGGTGAAATAATTGAAGTACTCAAAGGTTTCATATTGCTTGTATCCACAATCAATGCTCATGGAAGCAAAGAAATCTCTGCTACATAAGCCCCCTTTAAAGTGATGAAGACCAAGGATGTCACTTTGAGGACTACAGTGGCCCTGACATTTACCCATGATATTTTCAGTAGCCTTATATGCCTGGGAAACTTTTTCCTGCTTCCTTGGCTCCTGCATATGGATTCTGAAGGTGCCATTTCTGCAAATTGTCGGCATCCTGCCATGTTCTTTCAGATCTTGAATCCACTTGATTCTACACCTACCAGCATGTGATCTCCCTGCTTCCCATTTCATCTTCCTGTTTCCTTGGCAAGCAGTTGCTTGCACCTGGAGTTCTGAAGGACCTTCAGCTTGCATCTCCCTCATGGACTGGAGCTGACCTGGACTGGTCAGCTTCCTGGGTATAAAGTTGTTTTTCAATATACATATTGGGCATTATACATATACATATGTATACTTATGCATATCAAATGCATACATATTATACTTATACATATAAGGGCATTGCTGGTTATGTTTCTGCAGAAATTCCAATCTAGCACAGGTTCTAATGAAACATGTTCAAACAGCCTCTCTCTTCAATGCTGCATTTCCCCATTTAAGTTTAAGAACTACTATTTTTGTTTTCACCCAAAATACAGTTTACAGGAGTTTTGAGCATTGAAGTTTTGTATAAGACACTAGTTGCATTTATCTCTACCTAAAAGTAATGCCTAATTATCTGGAAAAGTATTCATTTTAAATCATTCAGTTATAAGTGAATGATGTGCTTGCTTGACTTAGTTCTGTTTTTCTCCTTGCTTCATACGGAGTTTGGAAAGGACCCAAAAGACATATTTTGAAGCAGAACCCAAGAATTCCTCTTATATCCTACCCTCATCAAGAATTTAAAAATCATTATTGATGGGTGGTTCCTGTACTCTGTGAGATATCAAGCCCTATTAGTCCCTCCTCTCTGCAATTGAAATGCTGGATTTTGTGTTTCAGTGCTGCAAACACATTACCAGAGCGAAGCCAGCTGTTACTCTTTCTGCTTCAGGGACATTCGCTGCAAATTCAATGGGTTTTGCTTCAATTCAGAAAATGGAAGGCATTAGGTTTGTAACAACAATTATCTATCTCTCCAGGGCTCTTATAATATCAAGCCAAAGAAGATAGTAATAGTAATTGGTTAGATTCATCAAAAGGACACATTTATTCTTACAAAATCTTTGTGCAGTGGGCAAGGGTCCATTGAACAGATGGACCAACAGGCAAAATGTTATAAAGGTGTGAATACCTACCATTTGTGTGGAACTATTGAAAATGCACTCAACAACTTTCCTTTTCTGTATGCATGTTCACAAAACCTTGTAGGTTATTTAGAGTGTTTACCCAAAGATCAAGCAAATATTATCCCATTTTTAAAAACTCATTATTTTCCTCCTAAAATGAATAAAAAGGAAAGACTTGAAGTTCAAATTCTAAAGACTTTTCCTTTAAATAAAACCAAACTAACTGTCATCAAGTCAATGTTAGAGCCCTGGTAGCATGATGGATTAAGGATTTGTCTCTTAACCTTATGGTCGGTGGTTCAAACCCATTAGTCACTCCTTGGGAGACAGATGAGACTGTCTGCTTTCACAAAGATTTACAGTCTTAGAAGTCCTAAGAAGTAGCTCTACTGTACTATAGGATTACTATGTCTCCTTTCTCAAAAAGAGTTGCTAATGCTTTTTGGCACACTTTAACAGCTGTTAACACATACCTAAGTGTTTTTGTTTTGTTTTGTGGTATTTATGACTCATTAAAGAAATACTTCTATAATGAAAAGAAAAACAGTGGAAAGAATCAGTGTATGAAGATTAAAAAACCAGCCAATTTTAGAAAAATTAAAGCTTTCTAGTATTCCATTCCATTTGGTGGTAGGATTTGGAAACACTTGTGTTCTTAGAAACTAGTGACACCTTCATCCTCATTCCTAGCCTGGGTAATCAAGACATTTCTCCTGAAACTTCCTTAGAGGTAGGTGAAGTAGTGATTTTTAGTGGTAAAGTTTTGTCCTTGTATGAAAGGACCCTGGGATCAAGTTCCTCCATAAATCCAGGCCTCAGGACTCCTCTCCCTGAGTGGCTTCTGGCATAAGAGAAGGCATAACTTATTATGAAAACATATTCCCTGTGTTCACACAATGCTTCTCTGAACTGTGTCTTTGTCCAAAATTCTTGTCTATTCTATGGGTACAAAAAGCTTCTATTCTGTTTCCTCTGGTAGTATGGGGTGAGCTACAGTTAAAACTTCAATACATTCATGGCAAACACAGAGTTTCTCTGGAGTGAATCTTCTGATATTTAATGAGATTTTGTGTACAGCTGAAGTTTCACCCATGCATCTTACACACATGTGACTTCTCTCCTGAGTGTGCCCTGCAATGCATGATGAGAATGAACTTGCAGTTAAAGCCTTTACTACATTCCTTATAAACATGTGGCTTCTCCTACTGAGTGTATCCTCTGGTGTTGGTTGAGAGCTGACTTGAAGCTAACAACTAGCCCACTTCATTACACACATAAAATTTCCCACTGAAGGGTGTGCTCTGGTGTAAAGACTTGCCTACATTTCTTAGGCAAGGTTCTCACCTGAGTGTGTCTTTTGATGTCTAAGGAGCAATAATTGCTGGTTAAATCTTTGCCAGAACTTACTACATGAGTGTTTCTGAAGAAAGTTCTCTGGTTTGCGGTAAAATTTTATATCAGGCAAAATCTAGCTCATCCTCTCTATAATTGACTGCTCCAACTCTGGAGGTTTCTTATTCCTTCAGCCATTTGTCTGCTTCCACACAATTGTTATCCCCTAAGGATTGAGTTGGTATCCCTTCCTATCACTGTTTTGCCCTTCCTAAGGTGTCCTGTCTTTGGATTGTGCTGGAAATAAAACCCTCTCTCCCCCTGCTGTGATCCCACAAAAAGATTTGGAGATGCCTTCCCCTGCCTGACCTTGAGTGTTCTCATTCATATAGCTCTGATCAGAATACATTTGCTTTGACTTCTTATGAAATCCTGGGCTGGAATCTGGTGGATGAAAGTGAATTACTGCAGACAGGTCTGGGAAGATCCACAGCACTTGCTGGCTAAGGCATGGCTGACAGAAGAAAACCAGAGGGCAGAGGGAAGAGGGGTTGCTTTCTGACTTGATTCTGCCATGGAGATAGCATGACTTTTCTATACAGGTTCTTTTATTCAGAGCTCAGGTCTTCTGTTCTGCCATTGTGAAGATCACAGTGACATCCTTAAATGTAACTGTCGCCAGTATTGGTGGTTTTCCATTTTCTCTCTTGGTGCCAGTCAATATCATTTTGTCAGTCCCTCTATGGTGTGCATATCTTCTTCCAATCCTTCTCTTCCTGATCATAAGGACCAGGACACATAATGACGCATAAATCAGTGCATTAACTGCCATGAAACTGCCATAGAGTAATGTGGAAGTTATTTCATCTCTTGATGGATCTCTGTTGCTTTGTGTATGTGTTACATCTTTAATCATCACTTATGAAAGACCCTCCTGTTCCTGTGCATTGAGCACCTGTTTATCTAACTAGCAGGATATTACAGTTATCAATCTGCAAATCTGTTGTCAGTTTGAGATTTAAGAGTGAAGGGGTAGAGTTAGCTTGTCAATCACGTCACAGCTTGATGACCTCATTTGGAGGTGTTAAGGAGATAAATAGCTCACGGGAGGCAAGCCGCAGGCTCACTCCCTAGAAGATATTGTGGCTTACAAGACACATGGAATATTCTAGTGCCCAGAAGTCAAAGGATTCATGGAGAGACTCTTTCCAGCACTTACAATGACACAGGAATCACAAGAGTTCTCACCCATTGGCCTGTGATCTTACCACATTTGGCATCATTATGTGTGTTTTGAGTCTAAAGAGGGCTTTATAGATTGGTATCAGACATACAGGCTAATATCAGACTTAGGGACTTGATCTGTACTGGGCTGGAATGCTTTCTTAAAGTACAATTACTCTATGTATAAAGCTTTTTCTTACAAACTCATGAGTGTCTATGAATTTGTTTCTCGAGTCTACTTGGACTACTCGAGAGGGGTTACCTAGTGAGGTCTTCATTGGAATGTTGTCCTCAATGATCACCATCTCCAAGTATTTTAACTTTTATTGTTAGCAAACTAGATTTATTCAACCCCTGTTCAGTGTCTCTAAGTCTGTAGGATGATGAAATGCCATTATCAGACAAAGGAGCTTGTTGTTGCCAGGTGCCCTTGAATAGGTTTTAATCTATAGGGTTCCAACCCATATGTGCAAAAGAATGAAACACTCCTTGATACTGTTTCTTCCTGACAATTATTCCTCTATGTGAGCCCCTTATGGCATCCATGGTGTCAATGCATTTCAGAAGGGTCTTCCCCTTTTTCATTGCCCCATCACTTTACCAAGCATGATATCCTGATTGAGGAAATAGTCTCTCCTAATAATACAAAGCAGTACCCACGTGCGGAAAAAAAAAGATTTTTTTCAAAGCCATGTACCATATATACTCGAGTATAAGCCAACGTGAATATATATTGTGGCACCTAATTTTACCATAAAAACTACATTAAAATGTGCTGAAAAGCTTGGTTGATGCACAAGTATATATTGGATATATATATATATATGGGATATATATGGGATATATACATGTATACATATACACAACTTTATCACTTTCAAAGTACTGTCCATTATAATCAATACATTTGTCAAATCTGTGACTACATTCTTGGAAATATTTTTCAACCTCATCTGTTTGGATGACTGACAGCACCACCCTCACTTTTTCCTTCTCTTCATCAATGTTGTCAAATTCCTGCCCTTTCATGTACCTCTGCATTTATGGAAACAAGAAGTCGCACAGACCAAGGTCGAGTGAGTAAGATGCGTGGGGCAAGAGAAGTATGCTGCTCCCCCCTCCACCAATTAGCACACCAAGATCGCTGCATGAGCAAGTGCCCTGTAGTGGTGGCAAAACCAGTTCTCCATATGCCACAAATGACCTTTTTATCGCACACTGTTACACGATATTTTCCAGATCTCTAGATAGTGCCTATGATTAGCAGTATGATTTGGTGGAACAATTGTGAGTCAATAGTTCCAACATTTGGGAAGTTCACAGATGTCCAGAATGAGGTTTGTCATCAATCAACCTTTAACTTTCTTTGAAATGAGACAGCCACTTATACACTGAGCTTTTCCTATAGTCTTATCCTTGTACGCTATGTTCAAAATCACAGCAGTTTCTCTGACATTTTCCTAAGCTGGAAACACAATTTCACAACTAAATGCTGTTTTCTTAAATCAGTCATCACAAAAAATGAGGTTTGAGTGAAACTTTTTATGAAAAAATTCACAATGACCAGAGAGAACCTCCTCAGATGATAACACTAGATGCACTAGCTTAGAATGAGTTGCTCCATGCTCACCTAATGATAAATATGTGTATTATGAAAGCTCCATTCCACCCTTAGGAATTCTGTTTTGGGGGGTTACACCTGTGTATGTCCAAAATATGTAATACAAAGTCTCCCCATCCTTGCCTATAAAGAACACATATACATATACTTCTTCTGTAGTTTTAGCTGCCAGTACGTTCAATATCTTTCTCCAGCACTACACTTCAAATGTATTGATTTGTCTTCAATTTCTTTATTCGATGACCAAATTTCACAAGCATATGAGACAATTGAAAAGACTATGGCTTAGTCAAAAGGTCCTTTACTCCTCAAAGCAACATCTTTGTTTTTGAGTATTCTAAAGAGATCTTTTACAACAGATCTATGTAATGCAGTATTTCTTTAGATTTATTCACTGCTGCTTCTTTGAGCTTTGATTGTGGGTCCAATTCTGTGAGGTCTTCAAATTGTCCTCAATTTATCATGCTATTTGTTGGTCCACTTGTGAGGGTTTTCATCCTCTTTACATTGAGTCTTAATTCATAATAAGGGCTATAATCCTTGATCTTCATCAGCAAGTATTTCAAAACCTCCTCCCTTTCAGCAAGGAAGGTTGTGTCATCTGCATATCACAGATTATTAATAAACCTGCCTCCAATCCTGATGCCACATTCTTCTTCATATAATTCAGATTCTCTGATTATTGGTGAAGCATACAGCATATAATAAGTGTGGTGGGATGACAGCCCTGCTGCACACCTTTGTTGATTTTTAACCATATACTATTCCCCTGTTTTATTCACACAACTGCCTCGTGATCCATGTACAAGTACTGAATGAATACAATAAACTATTCTGGAATTACCAGTCTTCTCAAAGTAATACATAGCACATAATTAAAATTGGAGAGAAAGTGAAGAAAATATTTGCCTATTGAGAATTAATGGGACCAGGGTCTAGGTGGATAAAAATAGGCTATTCAAAATAGTAAATGGAAAGAAAAAAGCTCCAAGGTCCTTAATCTGATATTGTTTTCTGTATACTAAGAGTTGTCCATCTTGAAGCATAACAGCCTTTTAATTTTTGAAAAGTTCCTGTTGTTTTAGATCGGGATGGAAGTGATTTTCCTGGGAACTCTAAGAACACCAAAGAATTTGTTACATGTTTGTGGTAAGAGGAAGAACACTGATGGCTAACACTATATCACTGATGCTGTTCCTATCATGTTCAATTTGAAATGATGGCAAACTGAGGTAAGGGAGAGAAACAATTTAAAAATATAGAAAAATCAATTGCATTATTGTTCTAAGGTCGATTTATTAATTTGAAAAGTAGTAGTGCCTATCACAAAAGGCCAGCAAATTCTCTAAAGAATTTAGATATCTTTATAATTGAGTCAATTAAGTAATGGAGTCCATAACTTAATTACTTGGACAAATCCATTGGCCATGTCAAAGAAGATACAGGGTGTTTGAGCAAGTGTGAAATCAACCAAAAACCTACCTGCCTTTCTCTAGGCAGCTACTGGAATTTTCTTCTAAGCTACAATCGCGTCTGACATTTCCAAATGTCAAAGAGTAGCTTAAAAAGAAAAAAGCATTAATTTTATATAAATGAATGAAGTTGGGGGCCAATATTTCAAAGAACTAGAAAGCATTTAATGATGAGTAATGTGTATTTTAGGATAAAAAATCTTCAAGAAGTATATTTTATTTCCATCTACCACTTTTTTGATAAGAAATAATGTAGCAAAATTATCACAGACGTTAACACAATTTTCCCACTTCACTGAGCAGTATTGAGGGCTCATATATGTCACATTGTATTCTTTATGAAAATAGTATTTCATTCCATCCAATTCCTTTTTTATGCTAATTGTTAAAAGCATGGATTATGGTTTGACAGATTTGACTTTAGTTCTGGAGGCTGTACCACTTACTACCTATGTAAGCTACAAATCTTCAACCAATTTCCATAAAAGAACATTGTATGGTAAAGGTAGGATGAACAGAAACAAGGGAAAACTTTAGTGAGATGAATTGGCACACTAGCATAAACATTGTAGTGAAAACACAACAAAGATCATGAAGCTGGCACAGAATCTGGCACATTTTGTTCTGTTAGTATATAGAGTCTGAAAACACCACCACCAACAACAAAATCCAAAAAATACTTCTGTATTGGAGAATCTACTATGGACGATAGTACTCTGTCATATAAAAGAAAATGGGAAAGGGGAATAGCTTCTGACATTTACTACAGCCTAGGGTTGCTTCAATTTCATAGTCTCCTGCAATGGCGTTATAAAAGGGGCTGAATTACTCTGTTGAACTTAAAGCTGAAACCTCCTGGTTTGTGGAAGGCACACATAATTACTATCCCAAAGTCATGTCATAGACTTCAGAGTGTGAGTCAAGGATTTGCAATGGCAATACCGAGATAAGAGAAGGGAATGGTACTAGAGGTTTGATTCTGTGACAATCAGTGTTGAAGTTCTCTTTGATCTGGTCACCAAAGGCTTCAGTTCGCTGGTGATGTTCTACAATTGTTTTTTCTTCTCTCCTGGCTTTGGGTTCACCAAGGGAAAAAACCTACATTTGCCATTCAGCACTCTCAAGTAAATCCAGAGTTATTATATTTGATGATTGTAACTTTTGTCTGGAGCTTTGCTAAAGGGAGGGGGGGTTAATCTGATCTTCTGGCTTTGCAATTTTCCTAATTGGGAATTGTGAACTGGATTGTGTCTGAAGTGTGGCCTTAAAACATCCATGTCTCTCCCTTAGGGGTAATATGGGACCGAAATAATTTCTTACCCTCTTCTAGGAATGTGTGTGTGTGTGTGTTTGTGTAGTCATCATGAGATAGAGCAGACACAATAGCAAATAGCAACAATATCATAATTTAAGTAAGAAGAGTCCCAACATCAGAATTATTTAAGCACTAAATTCAATAATTCCATAAATTAGGTCTAGTAGACTGAAGGCGATATAGGAGGCATTCCATTTTGCCCTTTATAAACAAGTAAAGTTTATAGAAAATAATATGGCATGGTCGTGTTAGGAACAAACCTTGCTAGGTGGAGAGATCAACATTCTTTGCCCTAAAGAAGTCCACATATTAGTGTGTAAGGTATAGATATATCAAATATAAATTGAGAAATTAAAGTAAATGGTGGACATAAATATGGATTCCTAGAATTATAAGAAAGACTTGTGTCAGGATTGGAGGAAGACTCGTTAGTAACCTGCAATACGCAGATGGCACAAACTTGCTGCCTGGACATAAAGGGGATTTAAAGTACTTTTTGTTTTAAAGTACTTATTGATAAAGATGAAAAGGATACAGCCTTCAGGATGGATTCTTCCTCAATGTAAAGAAAACAAATCCTCACAGCTGCTCCAATAAACAGTCTCATGGTAAACAGAGAAAAGTTGGAAGTACTCAGACATTTCATTTTACTGTAATCCACAATCAATGCTCACATGAGCAGCAATCAAGAAATCAAACAACGTATTAAATTGGAAAAATCTGCTGAAAAACAAAAATCAGTAAGGTGTTAAAAAGCAAGAATGTAAAAAGAAAGCAAGAATATCACTTTGTGGACTAAGGAGTGTCCTTCACAAGCCATGCTATTTTCAGTTTCTTCCTACTCATGTGAAAGTTAGACAATGAATAATACAGACAGAAGAAGTGATGTCCTTGAGCTACGGTGTTGGGAAAAGATGTTATGAGTACCTTGACCTGTCAGAAGAACAAATAATCTGTCCTGGAAAAAGCACAGCTAGAATGCTTTTTATTAGCAAGATCGGTGGACTTTGTCTCATGTATTTCAAACACATTATCAGGAGGGAACAGTCCCTGGTGAAAGACTGGATGTTTGGTCCCAAAAGGTGAAGTTCTCAACCAAAATTAATTGACACAGTGACGATGGACTCAGAAATAACAATGATTTCAATGATGGCACAGTGATTAATTCTGTTATGCATAGGATCACTATGTGCTGAAATGAATACTACTTTATTTAACTACAATATCAATTTAGATAAAGCAATTTAGGAGACATTGTAGTCAAGAAAGTCTTATTCAAGGTAGCAATCTCTACAGTAAGCAATGCAGATGCTATTCTAGTATAGATAGGGCATTTGTTATGAGAAAGCCCATGTTGTTATTATTACTAGGTTCCATCAAGTAAGTCCCAACCCATAGCTACCGTGTAGACAAACAAATGAAGCATTGCTTAGTACTGTGTCATATTCATAGGTTGCTTAACAAACCTTCCACCAATGGTAATGCCACATTCTTCTTCACATAATCCAGATTCTCTGGTAATTTGCTCAACACAGAGATTAAATAAGTATGATGAAATGATACAATCCTGATGCACACATTTACTGATTTAAAACATGAAGTATTCCCTTGTTTTGTTCACACAACTGCCATATTATCTATGTACAAAGTCTGCAAGAATGCAATAAAGTGCTCTGGAATTCATATTTTCCTCTGGGTTTTCTCATAGTTTGTTATGGTATACATAGTTGAATTCCTTGGCACAGTCGATAAAACACAAACATCTTTCTGGTATTCTCTGCTTTGAGCCAAAATCCATCTGACATCAACAGTGATATCCCTTGTTCCATGTTCTCTTCCGAATCCAGTCTGAACCTCAGACAACTCCCTGTCCATATATTGCTACAACCAATCTGCATGATCTTAAGCCAAATTTTTCTTGACTGTGATGTCAATATATGGTTCTATAATTTGAGCATTCAGTGGATGATCTTTCTTTGGAAAGGGTAAATGTATGGATTTCTTTCAGTAAATTGTTGGCTAAGTCTTTTCAATTTCTTGGCATAGATGAATGAGCACTTCCAGTGTTTCTTTAGCTTATTGAAACATTTCAGTGGGTATTCTTTCAGTTCCTGGAGCTTTGTTTTTGGCTAATGCCTTCAGTGCAGCTTAAACTTCTTCCTTCAGTACCATTGGTTCTTGTTCATATGCTATCTCCTGAAATGGTGGAATGTCAACAATGACTATACATTATGCATCATCTTTGTGTTCTTTCTTCAATACTTTCAATATTATAACTCAAGGATTGAATATTTTCTGATTTTTTTCAGTTTAATCAGGGAAGCATCAAAGCCCTCATGGAAGAAGCACACCAGTCTTTGTGATCATGAAGTGTCAACAGGATCAGGTACTAGGCATCAAAGACCTAGAACAAAAAAAGCATATTGATATGTATGAGGTGGAGGGCGGAGTGGTGACCCAATGCCCATCTCTAGACAAATTGGTCATAACCTCACAAAAGGGTCACAAGAAAGAGATGAGCCAGTGGGGGCACAGTATAACACTGATGAAACCTACAATATTCCAATAGTTTCTTAATGCTTCCTCTTCCCTCTATCATGACCCTTGTTCTACCTTACAAATCTGGTTAGACCAGAGCCTGTACACTGGTACAGATAAGAACCCTCGACACATGGAGTCCAGGACAGATAAACCCTTCAGGAACAAGAAAAATAATAAGAGTAATGATACCTC
>PVJH01029089.1:0-26456 GCA_004026705.1 Nesogale talazaci | reverse complement strand
CAGTCCCAGGGTCTGGTCTCCGTTGGCCCCTGCTGCCCCCAGCCCTACCTCATAGGTCCCTAAAGGGGTGCACACTGCCACAGGACCCTCAGTGATGAGACACTTGTATGCTCCCTCCCCCCACCCCGGCCAGCCCAGTGCTGACCCCACCAGGCACTCCCCACTGCTGCAGGGGGGCGGGGGGAGGCGAGTTGTGAGTTCCGGGGTCCCCTGGGTGAGGGCAGCAGTGCAAAGTGTCACAAAATGGGAGGCTTAACCCTTTCAAGACCCACTGGTTTTCTGCTTTGAGCTTTTTGTCACTGTTGGGACCACGCGTTTCCATGAGTGGGAGGCATTTAGGAAGAAACCGAAACCAAAAGGATTACAAACTGGACTTTGATACAATTAGTGGGTCACCAGAGGAGCCCCGGTGGTGAGCGGTCACTGTGGGGTTGCTAACCACAAGGCCGGCAGTGAGAGGCCACAGCTGCTTCCACTGGAGGAAGCTGGAGTCCTCTACTCCTGTCGGCAGGGACAGACTCAGAAACCCACAGGAGTTCTTCCCAGTCCTGCAGGGTCATCATGAGTCAACATCGATCCGACGGCAGTGAGTTTGGTTTGAGTCTTTTGGAGTGGGACACTTACGTCCAAGGGCTCTCACCCAGTTCTGCAGGTGCCCACAAAAGGGCCGAATGCATTTAAAGTGGGACAATCTCCTCCCACTAAACTCTATCGGTAGACAGTGTATGTGGGCTTGATATGTCCCACGGGCCACAAAGGCTAAAAAATCAGGAGTGTGTGCTCTCATGTTCTGGGCACCGGAAGTCTGAATTCGGGGTGTCAGAAGGCTGTGCTCTTTGCAAGGCTGAGGGGAGGGCCCTTGTTTCCAGCTTCTGGATCCATCCGTGCTCCTGGGCTTGGGCTCATTCCATTCACTCTGCTCGGCCTCTGCCTCATGCAGCGTCTCCGTCTCTTGCTACTGGTCACAGGGAGGGGGGTCCTGATGCTGGGTTGAGACCTGCTCCTCCATCATAGGCTTTTTGGTGGAGTGAGTTTCATAACTCCCCTCAAGATGGGCTGCTCACCAACCCCCCTCCTTCTGCTCCTCCCCTCCACACTCTTCTATCTGGGCCTGCCCCAGGCCAGGGAACAGTAATTTGAGGGGTGCTGGAGGGGAAGCAGGAGCCCTGGTGATGTCGTGGTTACAATAACTGAAAAGTTGCTAGTTCTAAACCAGCCGCTGCTCCTGGAGAAGAAGATGAGGCTTTGTACTCCTGGAAGGAGTGACCGTCGCAGAACCTTACAGGACTGTACTGCCCTGTCCCTTAGGGGCTCTGTAAGTCAGCTTCCACTCAGTGGCAGTGAGTCTGGTTCTGGTTTTCGGCTAACTGCAGAGACCAGCAATTTGAGACCACCAGCCTCTCCTCCAGAGAGACGGGGCTTGCACTCCCACTGAGTGAGTCTTAGAAGTCCACGGGCCCTTCCCTTTGACTTGATGGTACAAAGTTTGGGCGTGGCTTGTGGAAGAGAAGCACGCTGGGCAATTAATTGTGACTTACAGAAGCTGGCTTAAGTTGGCTAGAAAGTGGTGAAAATAGGATTAAGAGGCAAGCTGAGCTGAGAGCAAGCAGAACGGGAACTTGCTGAGAGCTGGCTGCCCGGCTGTGGGGACTGTGGGGGGCGGGAGGCCACGAGGGGGCCCTGGGCATTACTCAGGGGTGGCGTCATGTCCACGCTGAGGCCACTGCACAGAGGAGACACCGCTCCCTCCAGCCTACACCTTATCTGTGTCGCTGAGCTCACTCAGATTAACTTGGAAACAAATAGAATTCCGCACACAGCCTGTTCCAGGAGCCCTTCGGCGCCCATGCACATTCTAATTAGCGAGGGATGGAGGTGGCTTAGGCGGCGAGGGGAGCCGTGGAGCTGGGTGGTCAGGCGACATCAGAGCCCAGGTGGTGCGGCTCCTGGCCCGGCCGGCTGCCCCAGTAGGATGGCTCTCCTCAGTGCCCCACTGCCTGTGTGCATGTCAGTGTGTGAGCAAGTATGAGTGTGAGCATGAGTGTGTGTGAGTGAGTGCACGTGAGAGTGTCTGGTATGACTGTGGTGTTTTGAGTGGGTATGTGTATAAGCCTATGGGTGGGAATATATGTGTGCATGTGAACATGTGTGTTGAGTGTGAACATGTGTGTGAACATGTGTGTTTGCATGTGAACATGTGTGTGGGTGTGAGCATGTATATGGACATGTGTTTGGGGGCTGTGTGAGTGTGAACATGTGTGTGATGTGAGCATGTATATGAACATGTGGGGGAGATGTATGTGTGAACATGTATAGGTGTGAGCATGTGTGTGAACATGTATGTGAGGGAATATGTTTGAGTGTGAGCATGTGTGTGAGCATGGCAGTGTGGGTAAGTGTGGGCATGCATGTGAACATGTACATGGGGGTGTGAACATGTGTGAACATGTGTGTTTGCATGTGAACATGCATGTGGGGGTATGTTCGAGTGTGAGCATGTGTGGGTGAGTGTGAGCACGTGCGTGAGTGCATGTGAGTGGCCTGAGTGTGAGCGTGTGTGAGCACATGTGCATATGTACTCTCTCGCCCTGGTCTGAGCAGCGCCCTGTGTGTGCCTCCCAGGCATGAGGGGTGGGGCTTCTACAGGGGTAGCAGGAAGCCTGTCAGTTCCTGGTTGGTCTTCCCTGGGCCAGTTGGAGAAAGCCCTGGTTCCCTTGGGCTTCTGCAGCTAGAGGCTGAGTCTGATCCCACTCAGGCCAGGCCACCACAGTGCTCAGGGCACCAGAACACAGAGGGGCTTGGGGCCAGCAGACACTGACCAGAGTGGCAGGAGGTCCCTGCTGTGGCAGTTGCATATCTGTCAACTTGCAAGGGGTGGAGTCTAGCCTGCCCATATCAGGTCACAGCCAATGAGGCCTCTGTGTGAGTGTGGCCTTCTCCTGAGAATTCTGGGAACTCCTGCTGCCCTCCCTAGTCTCAGGACACTCTTTCTCTGTGAAACATTGCTGCTGAGAAGACCCATGAAGCCATGCTGGTGGAGTCAGAGTCCTGGAGCTGGAGGAGCCATGTGGAGACCCACGCTGGCGCTGAGATGCTTCCACTGGACCCACAAGACTTTCCACACACTGGCCTGTGATCTTCTTGCATTCGGTGTCAGTGCATGTGCTGTGTGAGTCCCGAAGAGGCAATTATAGACTGGCATCGTATTTATGGGCTGGGATCAGAGTTTTGGACTGGATCTGGACTGGACTGGGATGTTTTCTCAATATACAACTGCTCTTCTATAAGGAGCTCTTTCTTACACCCCCACACACGAGTGTCTATGGATTTTTCTCTAGTCCACCCAGATGAACACACGTGCAACGTCTCTGTGGTGCAAATGAACCTGAACTCTGTCCCTGGGTGAGAGCTGCCCCCCAGTCATCTGTGACCAAGAACCTTCTCTTTGCTGTTTGTGGCTACGATGCTGCCCCGCTGGGCAAGGGTTTGGACCGCCTGCTCCCAGCCACCCCCCCAGAACACAGCAGACTGACTGGATCGATGGGGGCTCCGAATCTGATGACAGCAGACTTGGGGGCCCCGGTACACCTGCCCCAGGCTGGGAGAGGGACTCCCACCGTGGGCAGGTGGCTAGACCCCTGTAGCACCAGATTCCACAGCCTCACTGAGAGTTGAAGGAGGCCAGGGCTGACCTGGGGCCCCCACACCCAGACACGGGGCATGAAGGATCCCCATTTCCTCCAGGCGTGCCTGCAGGCCAAGTACGCCCCGTGCGAGCCCAGCCCTCCCTGGAAGTATCAGAGCTGCACAAACTTCTGCTTTCAGGCAAATTCCCCAGTCGACGGGGGGTGGGGTTTTCCTGCCTGGAATTCAGGGGTTCAGACAGGCGGCCTGGGTGACAGCCGAGGAGGACTGAGGGCAGTCGGGGAGCGGGAGCTGGACCACATGAAGTTGGCCACCTGCTAAGCTACAGGGTCCCAAAGGGTCCCCGCAAGATGGTCCTGGGATGTGACTGCCCCCCAGGTCCCCATCATGTGGCTGACAGTCGCCCCAAGGACCCCCAAACCCAGGGCCACCACGCCAGTCCTGACTCACTGAGACATGCAGGACAGGGTGGGACTGGTGGGGCTTACCTTCCCGAATTATTCAAAGGCTTTGTTTCGTCAAAGGACACAGCTACGACTTGTGGGATGGAGGCACACGGGGCTGCCACGGGGCCCGTTGGTTTCCGGTGCCCGTAGTTCCGCCACTCTGCGTCCTGGTTTCCCCAAAGCCACCAGTCAGCTCCTGACCCCGAGACGGGACAAGGAGCCCCCGGAAGTCACTCCGGCCGCCGTGCCCACGGCACACCCCACCACGGGGCCCTCTTCACGTGGCCGAGGCGGCCAGGGTGAGCCTGCCTGGACGGACCCACGACCACACCAGCATCTTGCTTGTGGCTGCGGTCACGTGACCATAACAAAGCCTCTTCTTTCTCCGGAGGAGTGGCCGGAAGTTTTGAACGGCTTACCCTGGGGGTAGCAGATCCACCTGTCACCCGCTAAGCCACCAAGTCTCCCACTCAGGCCCCACAGAGCCCTGGTGGCTGGCTGGCTGCGTCAGGATGGGACTCAGGCCCCTGGGGATGGCCTCCCCCGTCCCCCCCCCCCCCCCCCGAGCTGTGGCTGCAGGGACAGAGGCTGAGTCTCAGGTGTCCGGCCGCGACCATCCGGTGGGGTCTGGGCAGGAAAAAGAGGGTCTGGAACCCCTGGGGTGAGGGGCAGGATGTCTCCTGGGGCCCCATGTTTCACTTCCTAATTTGCCCGAAAACCCCCTGGAATGCACGGGCACCTTCCATGGGCGGCCCCTCCCGGCTGAGCAAACACACCGCCCCACAATTCCAGGAAGCCCCATGGACCCAGGTCACCCCGCTGCTTCCCGGGGGGCCAGGTGTCTGGGGAAGAGAGGGGGTGATGGAGCCTGGCCTGGCTGCTCAGGGTGGGGCTCTGAGCAGGGGCCGGGCTCAGACGAGACCCTGTCGGAGGGAACAGCTGTAGAGGGGTGGTATGTCAGCCAGATGCTGCGGGCTGCGTTCAGAGACCTGGCTCCCCGATGTCCTGATGACGCTGGGGTCCCCCAGGACTGCTTCCCACCCTCCTCTGAGCTGCGTGTCTCAGGCACATAGGTCCTCAAGAGAAATGGGTGGAGTGGGTGCTGGGGGTGAAACGAGACTGGGGGGGGGGGACGGGCACCCTCCAAGGACGTTGAGGTGCCCCCCTCCTGCCTCCCATGCACAACCCTGGTTTTCTGGAGGGTGAATTCGGGGTGATGCTATCACTGAACTTCCAGAGGAGTTTGGACCTGAATTCTGGATGGGAACCTGGGCATGGGGACCCAGTGGTCTCCTCCTTCTATGGACAGTGGCTTTCCCTCCTGGGTGGCTCCAACACCCTCCTGGATATACCGGGTGTCTTCTCCCAGAAGCCCAGGATGTGAGTGAGGACCGGGACCCCTCTGAGCCCCTGGTGCAAGGACAGGGAAGGGGCTGAGATGGGAGGGGGTCCAGGGACAGCTGTGATCAGAGACCTCATTGCACCCCCTCCCTTGTAAGTATATACAGACACCCCAAGGCCAGTTTCAACTGCACAGGTGGCGGCGGGGCCATCTGAGACCCTAATCTTAATGCCCCCTGAGGGTTTGTCCCTACAAGGGACTCATTTAGACACCCCCGCCCCCCACCTCTGGAGCCTCAGTGGGGGTGCCGGGTGGGACTGGGAACACTCGGCTCCCCCACATCTCGTTGGGGACCATCCCTGGATGAGAGCATGCTCAGGGCCAGTACTTTCCCAGCTGACACCCCCACCCACCCCCACTGGCCTCTGAGCCACCGGGACCTTGGTTGGAACTACACACTGGCTCGCAGCCCGGAGGGAGTCAGGCTGCTGGCTGGTTTTCCCCCAGGGCGGAAGTGAGGTGGGGACAGCCTCTCCCTGGCACAGGGCCTGGGCTCAAAGGTAAGATGGGACAGGAGGAGCTGGCCTCTCCCCCGGGCTAGGCCGAGGCCGGGCCTGGGGCAGGCACGGCTGTGTCTGGCCCCTCTCCCCTGCCAGGTCTCAGATCCAGCCACCTGCCTGCTACCAGGCGCCCGGGTGTCCTGGCACCAGAAGGCAGATGAGGGGAGGTGGGCTGTAGGAGGGGCCTGACCCCTTCCTGATGGTCTTTGGCCTGAGGTCCCAGCCTCCGATGTCACACATATGCCAGAGGGTGCTGGCTGAGGCTGGGGATCCCCCGCTAGTGGCCTCATCAGGGCTGATGGTGTCACCCCCCCACTCCCCATGAGCCTTCTCTTGAACAGACCCCCAGACCACGCAGCATGGACTCACCCACTCTCCGTGCACCCGGGAACGGCGCGGGAAGATGCACAGGTGGGCACTGCTTACAGGTAGCGGACACCAGCATAGCCCCCTGTGAAGTCTCTCCGCGGCAAATTGCATTCATTCTGCCCTTTCTTTTCCTTTGATGGCTGCTTCCTTCTGAAAAAGAAAGAAGATACTGACGAGCATTCGAGAACACTCCCCAGGCTCTCCACACTCCCCGTCAGGGGTCCCTGTGAGCCCCGGGATTCCCGAGACAGACATTGTGGACGGGGTTGATAGTCCAGTCCAGGGAACTAATTTCAGGGATCGACACATGACCTCCTCTCTGAGGTGCAGACAACAGGGGGGTGGGTGAAGGGTCAAGCGACCAGATTTTAAGCGGGACACCACTGACCGGGGGTGGGGCTGGGGTTCTTGATTAAAAATCTGGTCTATATGGAGCAACAAAAACGTTCATGGAACGCAAAAATAGTATTGTCATATATGTATTTTCATTTTAAAATGCTGCGGGACGTGGGACAAATTGTTAAAAAGCGGACGCCTGGTCACCTTAGTGAAGGGACACATTGGACAGTGTATGATATGAAAAGGTAATAACAATTTGTAAATTATGAGGGGTTCATGTGGGACAGGGTGGAGGGAGGGGGAATATGGGGAGCAGGAATTAAAAAAAAAAGAACTAGAGGAAAGAGGAGCTTATACCAAGGGCTCAAGTTGAAAATATTTGGAAACGAAGATGGCAACATGTGTACAAATACGCTTGATACACATAATGTATTGAAAGTTTTAAGAGCTGTAAGAGTCCCCAATCAAATCTATATATAAAAAAATGTCCAGTCTTTCTCCTGAGGAGCTGCTGCTGGATTTGACCTGCCCGCCATGCCCATCACAGCCTCCTGTGAGACCCCCCGACCCCGGAGCCCCTCTGTGAAGACCCAGACCCACCCCAGTGAGTTGGACGGGACCCATGGCCGGGACCACTGCGAGTCCTCCATGGCTGGAGGAAAGGCCAGGCGGTAAGGTCGCCGTAAGGCTGGCCGTTCAAACCTGCTGGCTGCTCTGAGTCAGAGAGGAGGCTGGCCCCTGTCTGGGAATCGCACGAGGACAGTTCTTCTTGGTCCTGGGGGGCCGCCAGGCGTCGGACCGACCGATGGCTCAAAAAGGAAATGAGCCGAGCTTTAGCTTTGCGGGTTCTACGGAAATGCGTCTCCTGGGCTCACAAAAAACGGGACCCGCTGCCTCTCACACACGAAAACCAAGCTCACTGACTCATAGCCGCTCCGCAGATCACGGGAGATCCTGTGTCGTCTTAGTAACAACAGGCTTCCTGCAGGGACGCCCCACATCCGCCGGGTGGGTGGGTTTATTGGTGCCACCCCCTCTGACGTCACCACTCCCCCACACAGACGCCCCTGGGCCTGCTGTTGTCGGGTTCCTGGGTGCTCACCCATTGGAGGGAGTGAGGGTGGGACAGGCGGAGGGGGGTGGAGGGGAGGGAAGTGGAGGTCAAGGGTCAAGGGTCATCAGGAGCTTGGGACCCGCTGAGTGCACCAGGGTGGGCCAGACGCTCTGTGCCCTGGTCTCGGCTTCTGTAGAGCTCCTGGGAGCTGGGGTCCCGAGGGGCCAGCCTGGACGGGACGCCTATGTGACTCCCCTTAGACCCAGTCCCCGGTGGACTGGCCCGGTGGACTCTCTGGTCGCACATTGTGGTGATCACCAGCTACCAGAAGAAGCCCCAGAAACCACGGCAGTCCTCTCCGTGCCCCCCCCCACCGCCCCCGCCGGCTCTCATGGAAGAATGGGGCCCAGAGTCTGGTGCACCCAGACTACCACCACCTCTGCCTGCAGGCGCACGCTGACCCTGCTCCCACGTGAGCTCACAGGAGTCCTGACACAGGGGCCGGCCCGTGGGGATCACCACGTCCTTGGGGGAACATGCGTTGTTCCCCATCACTTCTCCCAGCAAGGAACCGCTGTGGCCTAGTTCTGGGGCCTGAGAGCCCTCCTGCCCCACCCTGCAGCTCCCCACGGCTCAGATTTACCCCTGCTGGGCCCTGGGGGAGGGAGGGGGCGCTGCCCAAGCGCTCCCCTCCAGCTTGGCTGCCCGTGGCCGCTGGCCCTGGCTTGTATCCCTTGCCTCCCGGGTCGGAAAATGACCTCAGAGGGCGGGGCAGCCGGTAGCCTGCAGGAGGAAGGACCAGTGGGTTTGGAGGAGGGGGGGGGGGAGGATGGTTCCCAGGCCTGAGTGAGGGTCTGTGGGTGAAAGCCTGCGTCCAGAGGTGGAGCAAGATTGGGGCCTTCATGGGTCAGGTTCCCCACCCTTGACGAGGCCCCTTGCTCGGTCAGTGAGACCCCCTGCTCTCCCAGGACACCTGGATCCTGCCTGCAGGGTTCACACAGTGAGGCACATGCCAGGCTGGACAAAGAGGGACTGCCCCCGCCCCGGGGCCTCCGCAGAGCTCAGCAGATGGACCCGGACCAGAGGCTACCGCCGGCCACTGTGGTTTCACTCTCACAGGGTCCTAGCATGGATGTAACTAGCTCTTGCCCAGGGGCCCCCAAAGAGAGACCTGTTACTGAGGCGCTCAGAGGGAAGCAAGGAGCCCAGGACAGGGTGCAGAGGAGGGGTGAGTAAGAGGGGCAGGGGAGAGGGTGGGACTGGTCAAAGGAACCAGAGTCAGGGACTCCAATTTTCCTTGTGTGTGCATGTGTGTGCGCATGGGTGAGTGTAGGTGTATGTGTATATGTGTGTGCGTGTGTCAATGTGCCTGTGTGTGCATGCATGTGTATGTGCATGTCAGTGTGCCTGTGTGTGCATGTCAGTGTGCCTGAGCGTGTGTGGGTGTGAGTGGAGGTGCATTAAGGCCCTGGCTTGGATGATTCCAGGATGCGCTGAGCCCCAGGGCAGCGGCAGAGGCTCCGGCTGGGCGGGGACTCACCACACTAGCGGTCCTCAGAGTGTCTGCAGGGAGGGGCTCCTCTCGAAGGATGCAAGTTGTCCATCCACCCATCTGTCCACCTGTCCCTTTGTCCACTCATCTCTTTATTCATTCATGAACTTGCCCAACCATCTCTCTCTGTGTATCATCCATCCGTCCATCCATCCATCCACCCATCCGTCCGTTTGTCCATCCAACCATTTATCTAATCCATCTATCCTGTCATCCACCTGTCCCTGTGTCTCTTCACTCAAAGTACTAGTATAATAGGTACAACACAGTGGGGTGGGGGCAGGGGTGGGCGGGGGGCTTCAAACACAAGTTTGTTCTCTCATTGTTAATAGTCCACATATCCAAATCCCAGCACTGTCTCTCGGGGGGATCTCTCTCTCTCTTTCTCTCTGGCGGGGGCGGGGGTGGAGGCAGATCTCGAGAAAGGGTCCGGTCCCTCTTCAACACTCATGGGCTATATGTCCTGATTCTTCCCCTGGGTCTGGAAGTTCTCCAGGGCAGGAGCCCAGGGTCCACGGCCCCTCCTGGACCCCACTCCTGGCTCTTCTTTCTGGGTGAAGAGAGGGAGGTCCTTCCCAACTCTGCTGGCTTGAATCCTCAAAAGAGATGAATTTTCAAGATCCAAAGGAGTCCTTATTAGTGTCCTGCCTCATTAATAGAACAGAATACTGACGTCAGATCACAAACTGGAGACTAATTACATAATGTTGAGCATCCTGGCTGCGCCAAGATGACGCACAGGTTAGGAGGGTCTAATTCAGTCCATAACATACCCGCCCACCCATCTGTCTATCCGTCTGCCTGCTGATCCCTCCATTTCTCTCTCTCTCTATCCACCCATCCATCCATACATACACCCACCCACCCTCCCACCTATTCATCTGTCCACTTGTACACCCCATCTCTCTTGCCATCCATCCATTTGTTGATCTTTCTCTCCATCCTTCCATCATCCATCCATCTACCCATTTATCCACGCCCCCATCCATCTGCCAATTTGTCCATTCATTTATCTATTCACCACACATCCCCCAATTTGCTTGTCTCTCGACCTATCGATCCATCGCCTATTCTCCATCTGTCCATCATCTATCTATTTATCTACCTACCTATAATCTATCTATCTATCTTCTACCCTCCATCCATCCATCCATCCATCCGTATGTCCATCTATCCATTCACCCATTTATCTGCCTGTCTGTCCATCCACCCTCCTTGTGTGACCTTGGGTGAGTGACGAGAGGAGGGGAGGGAAGTCCCAGGCTGGCCCCAGCCCCCACTCCTCTCCCCTCCCCTGGGTCTTGGCTGCCCTGCCAGCCGCCAGGCAGGCAGCCCAGCCCGCAGCTGTGGGCTCCGGGGGGTCTGGGCCCGTTGGCTCTGCTCCCACAGCCAAGCCGCTCCCAGTTTACAGACGCTAATTGCCCTCCTTTGGGCAGGAGCTCTCAGGGAGGGGAGCTTGGCCTGCTGGTCAGAGCTGATTCAGAGCAGGGGCAGGCAGAACGCTGGACAAAGAGGGGCTTAGGCGCGCGAGGAGGGGTGTGGCGGGGACGAGGAGGCTGTGCCAGGCCTGGAGGCTGGTTCAGGTGGTGCTCCGTGTCCTGGGGCCTATCAGTCCAGGGCTTGCAGCGTTGAGGGTGGGCGCCCTGCCAACCTGAGCAGGGAGGGAACTGGAAGGGTGTTGCCCAGGCCTGGGAGGCAGGCTTGGCACGGTGGCCACGGGGAGGCCACAGGCCAGAGCTGTGGGTACCCATGAGGGGAGTGCTGGGCCCAGCATGTGGCCCATGACTAGGGACTCTGGATCAGCCAGGGAGGGGGAGAAGGCATGTCAGTAGTGTCAAGAGAGGGCCCGGAGGGGCCTGGACTGAGTGGACTTGCTCCGGCCCGACTCAAGCCCCCTTCCTCAAATGTCCCCAGGCCAGAGGGAAGGGGCCGATGGGTCGAGGTGCTGGCCTGAGCTGACCTTTGGGTGCCGGACAGCTGGTCTGGGGAGCCACACAGCGCCCGGGGAGAGAGGGGCTGTCGATCTGTAGCCGTGGCTTGGGGTGTGACCACAGGGAGTGGGGGGACGTCTGCTGAGCATGGGGACCATGTGGGGACCCCCTCACCCACCCATGCTATCACTCAGCTTCTTGGACATCTGGGAGGTGGCAGTGGGGACCGCACAGGAGTGGGGTCACATTCTGGGACAGGCTGTGCTGTGTCCGGCGGCAGGATCATCGGGGGTTGACAAGGTGGGGGCTCCAGGCCCTGCCACAGTCCTGGGGCAAGAGCGACACGCTGACCTCCACCCCACCCCCCCTCAACTTCCCCAGCGTGGGCAGCCTGGGACAAGGGAGGCCTGTTTTAAGCTTAGAGGAGTGGGCACTGGGGGAGAAGCCAGGGAGGAGACCAGCAGGCCCCACCCACTCTCCTGCCTGTCCCTGTTAACCCCTGGAGGCCCAGGGTGGAGGGTTTTGCCTGCCTGCAGACGCCCTCTTGCACTCAGTCCCTTGTCTGGGGACTGCAAGGATCCTGTCCAGGAAGGGGGTCAGCCTGTTGCCCTGGGGTCCATGCTGTGTCCACTGTGTACAATTGCCTTTCAGGGGTCGGGGGTGGGGCTGGGACCAGGTTATCAGGTCACGGTCAGGCACCTGGGGCATCTGTAGAACAAGTCTCTGGGGGTGTCTTGGGGGTGCGGGGGACTGAGGGCATCTGTAGGTATTTGTCTATGGCTGGATTTTCCTGACGTGGGGGGGGGGCGTGGCACGGGGGCATATGGGCACATCCCCACCCCGTGCATCCTGTCCCCAGATGTGGTGGGACTCACCTCCATTGGGATGCCCTCTCACCTCCCCTACACCAGTCCCTCCTTGTCACTCTGCCCTCAGCCCTGCTCATGGACGCTGGTGGGAGGGGGGAGGGGCTGGTAGAGAGCACCCCCTCCCCATCATGCCCTCTCAAATGCACTCCCAACTCACAAAGCCCCTCCTTGTTGTCCTGCCCTCAGTCCTGCCCATTGACTCCTGTGGGGGGGGGAGGTGGGAGGGAGAGCTGATGGAGAGGCCTTCTCCCCCATGGTACCTCCTGGAGCACTCAGGAATCAGGCACAGGACACGGAGGCCCTCTGTCTCTGGGGTCCTTCCTTTGGGGGCTCCCTGGGGGGGCCTCCTCGTGACCCTTCCCAGGTCACAACCCGCCCTCCCCCCACCACACACACACACACACCCCGCCCCGTCAGTGCCTCGTGTCATCCTGCCTGCCCTGCTGCCCACCCATGCCTTCCGTCCCTCAGCTGGCGTGGCCTCCGTGTGGCTGTCCAAGAGCTGGACCCACGAGTCTCAGTGCCTGGGGGAGACATGCCCACCCCCCCTCCCAAGGTCTGGGGAGTCCGGCGGCAGTGCTGGAACGTGAGGGGTGAGGAGTGTGGAGCAGGCCGCGCTCCAAGTTCATAACTCATCTCGGGTTGCACGCCTGATGGCTGGCCAGCCCCCCAAGCGTGTAATCGCCCCATTTCCGATAGCCTGTCGTCCCCCACACACGGGTGATTAGGGGGCTGTCTCTGGCCCTGTCTGGCCAGCCCTGGGCCCCTTGGACTTCCGAAGTATACCCCCCTTCCTCCCCCCTCCACCCCTGCCCTCCCTGCCGCAGGCGGAATGGAGCTGAGTGCGTCCCTGCTTCCTGCAGGAGCTGCCGAAATGAACAGGAGTCAAAGAGAGGCTCATGGGGCAGCAGCGAGGCTCCTGGGTGGGGCTTCTCCAGCCGCCTGGTGGGGGCAGGGGACGCGGGGAGCACACTCCCCCCCCCAAGCTCTGCCAGCCCTGCAGGGAAGTTGAGAGGATCACAGCAAGCGCTTGTGGCTTTCCACAGACGTTGCTGGTTAGTGCCCGTGACTAAGGGGCACTAGTGCTGGGGAGAGGGGCACCTGAGCTTGTCTCAAGGGGGCGGGGGGGGGGCAGTGAGCAGTGTCTGCTGGGGCTGGGGGCGTGGTGATGCCTTCGGACCAAACCTGTGTCCAGCTGACAGACGTCCTTGGACTTGCCCTACCCCATCGGCCCTCACCCCCGCCCCAAGGCTCTCGCCGGGCAGGGTGTGGGATGCAGTGAAGTTTCCTAAGACTAGCCTTTGGGGGCACCCAGGTCACACCCAAGAAGCCCTGGTGGTGCAGGGGTTCAGGTGCTGGACCGTGAACCTCAGGGACGGCTGTTCAAATCCCCTAGCTGCTCTGAGGGAGGACGATGGACTTGACAGCCTGGGAAGCCAGAGGGACAGCGCTGCTCTGTCAGCGTCTGTTGGGATGGGATTGATGGCAGAGAGCGGACTCCCCGGTCAAGGGGTTCTAGTGGTGTGTGTGTGTGTGTGTGTGTGTGTGTGTGTCTGCTGTGGCCCAGCCCTTGTCCAATGAGCCAATCCATGAGGCATTGGGAGTGACTGGCCAGTACGGTGGGGCTGGCTGAGCCCTTTGGGTGGGCACTGGGCTGCAGATGAGCAGATCCACATCCATTCAGTAGGGGGACATGGAGCTGGGCCCAGATTGACCTGCCTCGCAGCCTGACATCAGCACATCCCCGTTTGCTCTGGGAATGGGCTCCATCCGTCCTCATGGGTGCAGGCTCTCCTGGCTGCCCGAGGCACCCCCCCTCCCCTCCGACAAAGGGAGATGCAAGCTGACCCTGGGGCCAGTGGGGTTGGGGAGACACGGCCCAAGCAGAGGCCCAGGTTCCTACAGGCTGGGCCTCATTCTTGCTCAGACATCCGGGGGCACAGGAAGACCCCCAGGCAGCTTCAGCATCAAGGTGGGGACCCCAAAACTCGTCTGGTCTTGTTTATGCGCACATCGTCTTCATCAAGCACACAGTCACCCAGAAATGTCTGCTGTGCACCCCCCTACCCCGCCAGCATGTCCCTCTGAGGGTGTCGGGGTGGGGGTGTCCAGCCAGAAGGTGCTTCTTTGCCTGCATCATCCAACAGACTGGCCACGGTGCAGCGGACAGTCCGGTGACGTCCTCACAGTCATTCTTAGGTTTGAGCGTGGTGGTGCAGCCCAGCCGGTGTCGGGCCCTCTCACGGAGAGTCATCTTGGTCGCTGACCCTCTGCCTCGCCGAGCACGACCTCCTTCTCCCGACCTGGGCTCTCCGGACAGCACGTCCCAGCTACGCGAGACCCGGTCTTGCTTCCCACATGCCTCTGGTGGCACTGCCTTCAAGACGGGTGGGTTTGTTCTCTGGCCGCCAGGTCTGCTTTATATCCTCCACCAAGACCGTGACTGAGAGGGGAGTGACACGGTCTGCTGTCTCCCTGAGACATGGAGTCAAGGGGTGGAGTCTATCTGTCCATCGGGTCGCAGGTGGCTCGACGGCCTCAAGTGGAGGCGTTAAGGAGATTGTGGCGGTCATGTATGGGTGATGTCAATTTCATGATTGGGATGTAGGGGTGGAGTCTAGCCTGTCAATCTGGAGATTGCCAATGAGGAGCCGATGAGGCCTCCGTGTGGGCATGGCTTTCTCCTGAGAATTCTGGGAAGTCTTGTGGTATTTCCCAATTGGAGAAGAGAGACTTGACTCCCAGTCTCTGGGAGTCAGTCTCTGAGACGACAAACTACTGACAAGACAAGATGGCGGCGTCCGAGGAGCTGAAGGAGCCAGAGGAGAAGCCACAGGGCCTTACCCTGATGGAACCAGAACTCTGAAGCTTGAGAAGCCACGTGGAGACCCCTGCCAGCGCTGAGGTGCCTCTACCACCACTGGATGCTGCTGATGGACCTTGAGCCCTGGAAGCAAGGAGCCATGGGGAGAGCCCTGCCAGCGCCGGGATGCTTTGACTGCATGTGCTTCGTGAGTCAGAAGGAGACTTTATAGATTGGCATAGGACATATGGACTAATGTTGGATTTATGACCTTGGACTGGACAGGGCTGGGATGTTTTCTCCATGTTCCATCCTCTTGTATATCAAACTTTCCCTTATATCCACATGCGTATCTATGAATTTGTTTCTCTAGTCTACCCAGACTGACAGAGAGATCAATGATTCTCTGGAGACAGGGCACACTTACTCCCTGAGGGACTCTTCTGACAAGACACAAAGGGCCATGCTAATGGCAGTCAGAGGCCTGGAGCTGGAGGAGCCACATGGAGACCCACGCCGGCGCTGAGATGCTTCCACTGCCACTGGATCCACAAGACTCCCCACCCACTGGCTTGGGATCTTGCATTCGGCGTCACTGCGGGGGTGGTGTGAGTCTGAAGAGGAAGTTATCGATGGGTGTCGAGCATAAGGGCTAATATGGGATGGACAGACTTGACCTGGCAGGACCACGGTGTTTCCCTCACGTGTGAGTGCTCTTTATAGGAAGCTCTCTCCGACACCAGGCTGAGCCCCCCTGGGCCTGGTCCTCTGGTCCCGATTCAAGGCCCACTTTCTCCTGCTGGAGCGGTGACTGAACAAAGCCCCAGGCATCATCAGGAGCAACTTTAGTCTCAATGTGACCCAGAAGGGAAAGCCAGCCTCCAACGTGGCTTTGTGACTCTCTCCACTGAGGACTCCCAGTCTTGTGTAGCCCCTCCCACCCTGGGTGGGGATATTGGAAGGCGATTGTGGAATCGGTGGTGTGGTTTCCTCCGAAGTTCAGTCCCAGAAAAAACCTCGGCCTCCACCTTGATCTCTCTGAGGGTGGGGGAGCCTGCATGCTGTGAGGAGGCTCAAGTTGTCACCTGGAGAAGGCCACAGGGGGACTTTCTGAGTCTTTTGCCAGATCAGGCATGGACTCTGCAGTTGTGTAGGTGAGCCATCTCTGAACACAGCCCCTCCAATCCCAGTGGAGCCTTCACGCCACTGCTGCTCCGGCTGAGGGACCTCAGCGATTCAGAGCCCAAAAAGCTGTGTGGGGCCTGGTGCCCCTGAGGAAGAGGGAGACGCAGGACCAGGAAGAGGATGTGGACTGTGGGGCTGATTGCCTCTGAGGACAATGGCCAGTTGTGGTTGCAGAATGTAGAAGGATCCTGATCCAAAGGGAGTCCTATGGAACACAAAACAATTCAGCTCTCACAGGGGAAATGCGGAACAGAATTCCAAGTTCTCCCGGGATCCAGAATTTCTTTCGGTGTCATAAAGCCCCCCAAGGACAGCCCCGAGACCATCTCTAGGTTGCAAACCAACCACCTCCCTGGTTTCTTCTCACAACCGAAGCAAGAAGGCCTGCCCCAAGCATCGTGTCCATGTGGAATCAGATGGTGGGAGGCCGGGGGGACTGGAGAAACAAGTCCGGAGACGCTCACATGGACAAGACAGGGTTTCGTAGCAAGAGGTACTCAATGAAACACGCCAGTTGGGTCCAACTCAAGTCCATCAAAGGCCAACATGAGTGCACGGGTCTCTCTTCAGACTCACGCAGCCACCTGCAATGAAGCAGAAGGCAGGGTCTCATGGGCTGGTGGGTGCAGGGCCCTGTGGATCCCATGGCTGTGGCCCCATCACAGGGCTCGTGAAGGTCTCAGCCTGGCTCATGAACAGCAAGGTGAAGGCAGGAGGGGCGGGGGGGGGGGGCGGTCTCTGGAGAGCCGTTGATCTCAGTCGTCCCTCGACCTGACTGGCAGGCTGAACTCCCCGATCTTCTTACAGGGGGTATATTGGTGCCAGGAAACCCTAAGTTTCCCACAGACGGACAGCAGCAGCTCTGTGTTAGTCTGGGTGGACGAGAGAAAGAAATCTAGGGAGACTTCTATGGGTGTAGGAGAGGGCTTGATATCAGAGTCATTGTGCATAAAAAGAACATCCCAGTCCAGTCCAGATCAAGTCCATACGTCCGATATTTCCTCTTCAGACTCACACAAAACGTGCAACAACGCCAAGTGCAGGAAGACCTTACACCAGTGGGTGGAAAGTCTTGTGGATCCCGCGGAGGCAGAAGCATCTCTGCCCTGGCCTGGCTCTCCACGTGGCTCCTCCCGCTCCAGGGCCCTCGCATAACTCCGTGTGTCTTGTCAACAGCCATGTCTCCCAGGAAGTCAGCCTGCGGCCCACCTGCAGCTATTTATCCCCTTAGCGGTCTCCCATTGAGGCCGTCAAGCTGTGACCCGACAGACAGGCTAGGCTTCACCTTTTCACTCTTGAGAGTCTCAAGCTGACAACAGAGGATGTCACTGTTGCAGACTCCAAAGAGTAGCGAGGTCCCTGGGGGCCAGTGAGCTTGGGGGGAGGGGAGACCACGCGGGGAAGGAAGGTGACGAAGGCCGAAGAAGTGAGGCCCAACTGTACAGGCAGAAGCCCTCCCATCCATTGGTGCCTGGCGCGGCCTGTGAGTTACCACAGATGCAAGGACGCGCTTTGCTAAGGGCGGAGCGGGGCGGTGGTGGTGGTGGTCGTGTCTGCCTGGCTCAGGATGTCATCTGACAGAATGTCACCAGCTCCAGGATGGGATTCGCCGTGAGGCTGTGGGAAGACCGAGGTGGGGTGGGGGGGTTTCAGCCCCTTCATCAGCTCTCGGTAGCCCCAAGGGGGACCCACGGGGTGTGGCCTGTTTCACATGCAAGAAGACTGTGGGCGCGCCGTCACCTCGTGCTGGTCGGACCCTACCCCTGGCTCATGGGTTGGAGCCCACCGCCTGCCATCTTGCCTGACAACCCAGGGATCCATTGGAATCTGTCATCTCCCCTGGGGACCTGGGGCTCGCCGGCCTCTGCACCCACTGGCCATGCTTTCTGCAAGCCCCTTGCACGGGGAGACGCCTCTGGCCTACAAACGTGAGCCAGACTGGACTCTCCCCCTTGCACAATGGCGCGAGCCACTTTCTCGGCACGGGTTCCGGGTTTTGCTTCTTTTTCAGAAACCGGCCTCACGCACAGAGGGAGGCAGCACACGCTTGAACCTGTGTTCGGCTGCCAAGCTGTGACCCGGACGCAGGAGAGAAGCGTCACCGCTGGGCATTCGCTGCTCGCCTGCACCATCTTTTATTTTTTTAAAAATTAAAAGATTAGGCGGAGCCCCAGTGGCACAGTGGTTGTGTGTGGGACTGCAGCCCACAGGGTTGGCGGTTCAAACACAGCAGCAGCTCTCCAGGAGCAAGACTGGGCTTCCTACTCCCACCAGGGCAGTGATGGCACAAAATTAAAAAAAAAATTAAAACATTATTCTTTTGGGGGCTGTTAGAGCGCTTCACAATCCACCCACCAGCTGTATCAAGCATATCTGTGCGTATGTTGCCAACATTCTTTTTTAAAATCATTCTATTGGGGGGCGCGTCCAGTTCTTGTGATAATCTGTACGCGCATCCACTGTGTCAAGCACACTTGTTCATTTGCTGCCATCATGATGCTCAAAACGTTTTCTTTCTACTGGAGCCCTAGGTATCAGCTCCTCATTTCCCCCTCCCTCTCCCTCTCTCCCTCCCTCCCGATCCGTGAATAATTCATAAATCATTATTCTTTTCATGTCTTATACCATCCACTGTTTTCCTTCACCCATTTTTCTGTTGCCTGTCCCCCCTGGGAGGGGGTTATGTGTCGATCATTGTGATCGGTCCCCCTTTTCTCCCCTACCTTCCGCTTCCCCTCCTGATAAGGCTACTTTGATGATTGGTCCTGAGGGGTGTGTCTGTCCTGGAGTCCCTGTGTTTCCAGTTCTTATCTGTACCCCTGCACATGCTTTGGTCTAGCCCGATTTGTAAGGTAGAACTGGGATCATGCTAGTGGGGGGGGGGCATTAAAGGGTTAGAGGAAAGTTGCATGTTTCATGGGTGCTGTACTGCCTCCTGACGGGCTCATCTGCTCCTGGCAGCACGGTTTGTCATGTGGACCCAGCACACGCCCACAGCCCCGTCCCCACCCATGGGCTGCTGGGTGCTGGCCCCACTCACTCACTCTCAGCGACCTGGGGTGCTGTCTGCCCTCTGACTCTTCACACCGGGCTGGTGCCGGGGATGAGAAGGCTGCTTCTCCATGAGTCTGTCCTGCTGGGCACCGCAGGGGCAGGACAGGAGGGGGTTTTCATTTCTGAGAAAGGCTTGGCTGGTGGGGCTCGGGGTGGGGGCAGCAGGCCGGCCCCTGCTGACTGGAGGCCGGTGGGGCGGACATGTCACCCAGCCTGAGCCACAGAGCCTGGGATACGGGGCCGCTCCCACCTTGAGCAGCTTCTGTGCTGGGCTTCAGACTCAGTTTCCCTGGCTGACCAGAGGGGCCCAGTAGGGAGGGAGCAGCCTGGTGGCCGGGAGTCTCTTGGGGCCCTGGGACTGGAGACTTGGTCCCGTGATGGCTGCGGGGCCAGCCAAGGCCGCCAGGCTGGCCCCACCACGACACAACGTGTAATTAGGGAGTGGGGACAGCCGAGCCCTACGGAGGGAAGTGGGTTGGACGAGACCAGTTGGGAAATCAGGGGAGGAACACTTGGGACCACCGCCGAGCCCTCCCCCCGGACTGGAAAAGCCCTGTGAACTCCCGGACAGGAAGGGGGCTGGTAGATGCCCCCCCAGAGCAGGGGGGGGGGCTTGTATCCACAACAGACCTGGGGTGTGCAGCGAGAAGAGGCAGACAGAAGACCCTTTCGTGAGAGGGGTTGAGGGCAGCCGTGCCCAGCAGGGGGCTGGAGCCCGTCCTCCCAGAAGGTGCACTGAGGGTCTGACCCCTGTGGGCACGGGCGTATGGGGGAGGGTCTCAGCCTATGCTGTGAATCCCGGGCAACTCGTGTGGGAGAGGGCACTACCCCGGCATCTGACTGGTGTTTCTGTAAAGAGGACGCAGAGGAGAGTGGGGAAGAAGGGCCTCCCCCAGAGCCTGCAGGAGGGCCTGCCCCGTGGCCGTCTGGGAGAGTTCTGCCTTTAGGATGCTGGGAGGACAAACCCCTGTTGCCTTAAGTGCAGCCTCCCCCTCTCTGAGCTGGGCGGCGTGAGCCCGGCTGTGTCCCAAAACACAGCACCAAGAACTTGGAGACCCAATGCCTCCTCCACCTTCACACACCCCGGGGGCCCCCAGGGCTGGTCACCCCAAGATCCCTCTCAGGCCCCCCAGTCTCGCTTCCTGGTGAGATCCACTGCTTAGCAGGACCTGGGCTGCAGGAACAGCACTGGGAGTGGGGAGGGGCTGCCTCCCAGCTCCAGCCAGGGGCCTCTGTCTCAGTCACTTGGGGGATTTGTGATGGCCTGGGGGTGCTCGGAGGTAAGCCTCGAGCATGGGTCTTGAACAAAAGGGAGTTGTCAGGACAGAAGGGTCCCATGCATGTCCTTACTGGAAAATGGCTGTGGTTAAGGACCCTTCCCCTTTAATCTCCCAGGACTCCCCAAACTTGGGAACATTCCCCGGATCACCACCCCCTTCCTGCCCAAAGACGCCCCGCTTTTAGAAGTCTACGTTTCCCGCTTCCCGTGGAGACGGCAGTCTCCTGCCCCTGCCATGGCATCCCCGGCCTCTCGCCTGCCCTGCATGTGGACCTTTGAGTTACCGAGTTTCCCTGTTGGGGGGAGGCCGGGCACATGGACACATGTGTCCGGGAAGCAATGCAGCCAGGCTCTCCTGGGGAGCATGGACGGCGAGAATTGGTCTCATGGACTTTGGACGTGGTGTCGGGAGAGGCCAGTCCCTGAAGAAGGACGTCGTGCTTGAGAAGGGAGAGAGCAGTGGAAAGACCCAGTGGACGGACAGGGGCCCCGCTGATGGACGCAGACCCAGCCATGGCGGTGAGCAGGGCCGCCCCAAGCCGTCCTGTCCTGTGGTACACAGGGTCCTGACGGGTTGAGACTGAACTTCACAGCAATGGCCAGAGCCTGCAAGAAACCGTGTCCCGCTGCTGGGTATCAGTCTTCACAGTACTCGGTGGTCATGGGGGGTGGGGGGTTTGTTTACTCAGGGGTCAGTCAGACGCCGGGACTGGGGTGCCTCGGTCTATGTCCTCTGCGCGATCTGTCCATTTTAGCCTCGTCTGAGGCAGGGCTGCTGTTTCAGAATCTGATATATTAGGGGCACTCGAACGATGTCCAGCTCCTCTCTGATATTCAGATGTTCCTGCCAGGCTGCCAAAAAATTCCCTGTCCCTCAGCTTTATTAATGGTGTGCCCTCCAGGGCCTTCAGACACCGAGAAAGGAAGTGGCTTTTGAAATTAGCTTCTTCAGTCCCTCTGGAATTTTGTTCCTGTGTGGCGTGAGGTAGGGATCTAGTTGTTCATTGATTTAATAGGTAGTTGTGCCAGCCCATCAATTAATATAGAATACCTTCTTTTCCTCCCTTCTTCTTCTCTCTTCTCTCTCTCTCCTCCTCCTCCTTCAGTGATTCTCAATGCATTCTGTTCCTGGAGAGACAGGAGTCTGTTCTGTTGAATCAACTTACAAAAACGAATCCAATCAGCCCGGTTACGGGTGACTCTGGAACAGCTGGTTAATTCCATGGAAAGAATTGTGCACCAGATGTTGGGGGATCATGTCCCCGCTTGCCCGTGGAGATGGGGGATTCCGAGAGCTGCCTGGCGGTCGAGGCGGCCGGCCGGCGGGAGGGACACACTGGACACTTCCTGAGTGTCAGGTGCTGGGCTGGGCTTCGGGCGCCAGCTGTGAAGGGGCTTAGGGAGGAGGGTGGGGAGGAACATGGAGCAGCAAATGGATGGACGGGGTCCTTCCCGTGAGCAACAAGTTCTGGAGAAGTGCCCAGGGGCTCACGGGCTTCTTGGGGAGGCCGCCTTTGTGTCTGGATGCGACGGGCAGGTCAGGGGCCATCTTCAAGGGCCTGGGGTGAAGAGGTTCATGGAGGAGGAGGTGCAGAGGCCCCTGTGGAACAGAGAGCGGGTCCGAGGGTGGCGGGCAGACAGGAGCAGTGGACCTCACAGCACAGAGTGGGAAGGGCAGACACGTTGCCGTGTCCACACGCGGTCACTTGAACCCCAGGTCTCCATGGGCTCCCTGGGGTGCTGTTCACCCTGAGGGTCATCGCAGAGTTTCAGGGTTTTGCTCCCCCCAATACGGTCAAGCCTCCTGGATGGTGACTCCATTCCCTGGACCTCCCTGGGGGAGCGCTGGTTGCCCACCCCCAACCCTTGTTGGATTTGGGGGGGCCCTGAGGAGCCCAGGGCAGGATGGAGCGTGACTACAGTCCCTGGCCAGGTGCTGGGGGGCAGCAGGGAGGAGGGGCTCGCTCAGTGTGGCCGGGTCTATGCCCAGCAGCTGTGGAATTCCCGTCTGACTTGGCTCCAGACGGGCCCGGGGAGAAACGGGGGAGAATCAATTTGTGCTGTGGCCCCGCCCGCCCTCCTGACAGACGCCAGGCAGCCCGCCCCCCACCCCTCCACCCCTCCTGGGACCCTCCTGGCTCCAAGACGTCCCGGCCCCTACCCCATCCCTGCCTCCACGTCCCCCCACCCTCCTGCCTAGCCTGCTGGCGCCTGGAAAGGCAGGGCTGGGGTGGGGGGGTTACAATCGCCCCTAGAGGCAGGGGTCCCGGCGGGTCTGCTGGGGAAGAAAATCATCACACACAACGCGCACACACTCTCATAACCACACACAGACACACTCATAACCACAGACACACACACTGATACACACAGACACGCTCAGAACCACAGACAGACACACTGATACACACAGACACACTCAGAACCACAGACACACACTGATACACACAGACACACTCATAACCACAGACACACACACTGATACACACAGACACACTCAGAACCACAGACAGACACACTGATACACACAGACACGCTCAGAACCACAGACACACACACTGATACACACACAGACACACACACATTCATACACAGAGACACACTCATAAAACTCGAATTTGCAGAGACTCAGACAACACACGCTCACACTTACAATTCAGATGGACACACGTTCACAGATACACCTCTTAGACACACATGCTCACTCAAGACTCACTCACACACATGCAGTTACTCAATCCATGATGCTCTGGGTGCCCCCAGGGTGGGCCCTGGGTCCCCGGCTTCTCAGATTCTGTCAGTGGCCATGGGGTCTTGTTCCCATCCTGCCTGGCCCAGGGCCAGGGGACTCCTGGAGGAGCGGTCAGGTTTGCCCTATGAGGAGGAGGGACAGAGTTCCCCCCCAACTCTGGCTGGCCTGGTTCCTGTGAGTTCATGGTTGCTGTCTGACCAGGCATTGGGCTATGTACAGGGTGTCAGCCCACCCTGTCCCCCCATCTCCTCTCCTCCAGATAGCAGAGGCCCTGGGCAGCGGTGTTCACTGCAGGACAGGGAGAATCATCCTCCCGGGAGAGGCGTCTGCCTCTCTGGAGAGTGGACCAGCAGGTTCTGTGCCTTGTGGACCCTGGAAGGGCAGGGACTGTGGGTGCCTTTGGGGTGCAGTCTGAAGTGGGGCCATCTGTGTGTGAGGGCTCCCCACCCATAGAGGCTAGGGACCCCGAGGGGCTGGACAGAGCAGTGCCTAGGTCTATGGCCTGTGGGGTCCCCTGGGAGCTCCAGACACAGCCCGGCTGTGGAGGCCGACAGTCCTTGCCCCTCGGCCTGCACACCCTGCACGGAGGCCACGTCTGCTTGGAGCCAGAGCTCTGGACAAGACCAGCACGGAGGCCCATTGGGGGCCAGGCCAGCCAGGGAGGACAGAGTTGTGCCGGGTGCCACCTTCCAAGGCCTCTCTCACCCACAAGCACACACACGCATGCATGGTCACACCCACATACACCGCCATATATGTCCGCGTGGTTACACAGCCACGCTTACAGAGCCGCGGTTAGAGACACACTCTCACGCTCACGCACACACACCACGCACACGCAGACCGGCACACTTTCACACACTCGCCTTCCCACACACTCACACATCAATCTCTCTCACACACGCTCGCACACTCACTCACTCTCACACTCCTCCTCCTCACAGTCACCCTGCCGTAGACACTCCTCACACTCATGCCCACTCGCCCCTCACCTGCACACACGCTGTCACACACACACACACACGACACACACACTCTCACACACCTCTCTCTCCTTCCTACTTGCTCTCACACACGCAGGAGTTGATCTGAGTCAAGAGACCCCCACTCTGGGTGCCCCAACCCGGGTCTGAGTGGGGTCCCCGGTTTGGGGTCCCTCTAGGCCAGTCAAGAGCTGCAGAGAGGTCCAGTATGGGAGCAACATCTGGTCATCGGCCGGCAGTGCCCCACCAGCCACAGCTGTCCGGGGACGGGGGCTTGGCACGGGTCACCCCATGTCCTGCCGGCCGTTGGGCTTGGGGCCTGCTGCCTGGCTGGAGCGGACGGCCTCCAGCCCTGGGGTGTGCTGGCTTCAGACACAGGCAGACACTGTGCCCCCACCACCCCCATGGCCGCCTGCCCTCTGCCTGCAGACAAGGTGCTCTGACTCAATTCGCAGGGAGCAGAACCGGGGCTGAGAGACTGGACATTGACCGTGTGAGCTCACCCTGCCTCTGGCCGCCTACAGGGACAGATCCACTCATGACTCTGCCGCTTGGGAAACCGAGGCATGGAGCAGCGTCACCCACCGCCCGGGCGTGAGACCTGCTGTGGAAGGTGCTGCCCACCCATCCCGCTCCTTCAGACTGGACTCCCCATTGTCCTGCCCGGATCCCGGGCGGGGAGGGGGAGGGGAGGCTCCTCTCCCAGTCCCACCTGACTTGCTGGCCCTAGACCTGTCCCAGCCCACAACTCACCACCCCCAGGAAGTCTCCCCGGATTGCCCAGGACCAGCCCTCTGCCCTGGCACCATGTCTCGGGTGGAGCCAGGCTGGCCCAGGGCCCCTGGCAGAGAGGGGGCTGCCTGGCCTCACGCTGTCCAGGCTGCGGCCCCCACCTCAGCACGGCGGGGGGGGGGGGGGCTGGAGGGAGAATAGGGGCCTTCATGCCGGCCGGGCTCTGGGGGCTGTGCCCGGCCCGCCCACCCTACCCGCCCCCTCGCCGCCCGTCGTGCCCTCCTCCGCGCGCGCGGCTGGCGGCAGGGCCTCCCGTGTGGGACCGGGCAGCCACCTGCTGCCCACAGCCGCAGGGCACAATGAGCCCTTGTGTGGAGCGGCAGGGGCCGGGCGCTGCTGCCCGGGCCGCAAGCCCCGCCGTGGGTGTCGCTGGCTGCCCTGGCTGAGCGGGCAGGAGCCGGGCGCTGGCCACCCCCGCTGGGCCTGGGCCTGAGCTGCATGCCTGCCCTCCTCCTTCCTGACTCCTGCCCCCCTGGCAAAGGGTGGGTGGGACAGATGCAGCCTCTTGGGCCAGCCTTGCTGGGGAGCCCGGCAGCCTGGCCCTGCGCTCTCCTGTGAGTGAGAGAGTCCCTCCAGGCTTGGGGCGTGAGGGCAGCCCCTTGGGCATGTCCCGTGGGGGAGGTCTCCCAAGCGGTAGGGCCCTGCCCTGGGGACACAGGTCTGGAGAGAGGAGGTGGGTCACAGACGAGGACACAGGCCCTGTCTGCCAGATGGCCTGCATGGAGGGACTCCGGAGCTAGACAGGCCAGTCCTGAGCGCCCTCGACAGATACCCAGGCCATTCCCCCACCCAGCTCCGACCGATGTCACGACCCCAGGCCAGCAGCTGACGGTCCGGGGGGATTAACCGCTTCACGCCAAGGTCTGTGGAGCTGGAGGCCCACCGCTGCCGGGAGTCCCGGGGTGTACCAGGAGGCGTTCATGAGGGGACCCGGCACAGTGAGAGGATGAAGGAGAGCCAGGGCCTCTCCTCCCCGAGGGCTCGAGCTGAAGGACCCGGTTGGGGGTGGGTGGGGGTGAGCATAAAACAGAGAGAGCAGCTGGATCCAGCCATGCCTGCAGCCTCCCCACCCCACCCGCTTCTAGGCCCAGGACCCAGAGGCTTGCACTTGGTACTTTGTACCTTTCTGCTACTTGCCATGCACGGGCCTTGTGTGGGTCCTGGGAAGGAGTGGGTGGTGCTCAGGGGCTGGGAGGAGTGTTGGCATGGTGGGCGGCGGGGGGCGGGGGGGGGAAAGAGGGGGGTCAACCTCCTTCATTCTTTCTCTTCATCTGTCACTGAGGGCCATGCCTGTTGCTCCCAGACGTGGCATGGACAGAGCAGGCTGCCCTGCCCCTGCCATGCTGGGACCACCCATGTGGGGGTTTGCAGGCATGATCTGGCCCTTGGTGGCATCGTGCCCTGCGCAGGCAGGGGCTGGTGAAGGGGTGGGGTGGGGGGCAGGGGGTGGGTCTATTGTGGGGCTCTGAGCAGACATCTGGCTGACCTGATCTCAGTGTCA
>PVJH01029088.1:0-26484 GCA_004026705.1 Nesogale talazaci | reverse complement strand
CCAATTGACTTCTGATTGTTGATCTTGTATCCTGCCACTCTGCCATACTCCTCTATTGTTTCCAGTAATCCCTTTGTGGAGCTTTTGGGGTTTTCCATATATATAATCATATCATCTGCAAATAATGATAATTTCACCTCTTCCTTCCCCAGTTGTATACCTTCTATGTCTTTTCTTTGCCTTATGCTGTTAGCTAAAATCTCCAGTACGATGTTGAACAATAGAGGGGACAATGGACATCCTTGTCTGGTCCCCTTTTTCAGTGGGATTGTGTTTGTCTTTTCTCCATTGACTATCACATTGGCTGTTGGTTTTTCATATATAGCTTGTATTGTCTTGAGGAATTTTCTTTCTATTCCCATCTTCTTGAATGTCTTAAACATGAATTGCTGTTGAATATTGTCAAATGCTTTTTCGGCATCTATGGATATAACCATATTACTCTTATATTTTCCCCTGTTAATATGGTGAATGATACTAATTGTCTTTTGTATGTTGTACCACCCCTGCATTCCAGATATGAACCCCACTTGGTCAGGGTGAATTATTTGTTTTATATACTTTTGTAGTGTATTGGCAGTATTTTATTAAGGATTTTTGCATCAATATTCATTAGGGATATTGGTCTGTAATTCTCAGTTCTTGTGGGATCCTTGCCTGGTTTGGGTATCAGTGTTATACTGGCTTCATAGAAGGAGTTTGGGAGTTTGCCATCTTTTTCTATGCTTTGGAAGAGCTTGTGTAGGGTTGGTGTCAGTTCTTCCCTGAATGCTTGGTAGAATTCTCCTGTGTAGCCATCTGGTCCAGGTGATTTCTTTGTTGGTAGTCTTTTGATAACCTTGTCTATTTCTTCTATTGTTATGGATCTGTTAAGACTCTTGACGTCCACTGGAGAAAATCTAGGAAGAGATTGCTTTTCCAAGAATTTGTCCATGTCTTCCAAGTTGTTGAGTTCATTGGAGTAAAGATCTTTGTAGTACTGAGTGACTATTCTTTTGATTTCATTAGAATCAGTTGTGATATCCCCTTTCATTCCTTATTCTTGCTATTGCAATTTTCTCTCTCCTTTCTTCGGTTAAGTCTGCCAATGGTTTATCAATTTTGTTAATTCTTTCAAAGAACCAACTTTTAGCAGTGTTAATTTTTTCCATTGTTTTCTTATTTTCCCTCTCCTGAATCTCATCCCTGATTTTTATTATTTCTTTTCTTTTGCTATTAGTGGGATTATCCTGCTGACTCTGCTCTAGTTGTTGTAAATTCTGTGTCAACCTATATGAGACGCTCTTCCTTTTTTAGGTGTGCCTGTATTGCAATGAAACTTCCTCTTAAAACTGCCTTTGCTGTGTCCCATAAGTTTTGGTATGTTGTGCTTTCATTCTCATTGGTTTCTAGAAATTTTTTAATTTCCTCTCTGATCTGGGCCAGCACACATTCCTTTTGCAATAGAGAATTATTCATTCTCCAACTATTTTCTCTAGTTCTCCTTACCTTCCTTTTGTTGATTTCCAACCTTATGGCAGAGTGGTGTGAGAGTGAGTTCTGTATGCTGTCAATATGCTTAAATTTATGTAGATTCTCCTTATGTCCCAGTATGTGGTCTATCTTCGAAAAACTTCCATGTGGGGCTGAGAAGAATGTGAAATGCCTTTCCTTTGGATGAAAGACCCTGTAGATATCTACCAAGTCAAACTAATTGTAGTATTTAGATCTCCTGCCTCCTTGTTGAGTTTTTCCCCCTGTGATCTGTCCTTCTCAGAGAGTGGTGTGTTGAAGTCACCCACTATAATTGTTGAGGCTGTAATTTCTTTTTTCATCATATGAAGTGTCTGGTTTACATATTCTGCAGGTCTCTCATTCAGGGAATGTACATTTAAGATGCTTATTGGATCATTGTCTATCCTTCCCTTAAGCATTATATAGTGTCCTTCTTTGTCTCTTATTATGGTTTGCATTTTGAGGTCAATTTTATCTGATATTAGGATTGCTACTCCAGCTTTTTTGGAATTGCTGGTTGCTTGGTATATTTTTCTCCAGCCTTTGATTCTCAATATATTTATTTCTGTGATCTTAAGATGTGTCTCCTGTAGGCAGCAGATTGAGGGGGTGTATTTTCTAAGCCAGTCTATTAATTTCTGTCTCTTAAGGCCTGAGTTTAATCCATTAATATTTAGGGTTATTACATCTATCTGTGCACACTGTGTTGTCATTTTATTGCTCTTGGATTGGATGTTTTTCTATTTCCATGGGTTGTGTCAATATATGTCTGTTGTTCATTCTTGCCTTTCTTCCATCTCTGAGCCAGATTTATCTTGGGGGCTGTTATCCCTTTGACTGTTTCTGGGTAGATTCATTCTGCGTGTGTTAGGTCGTCATTGTTGTTCTTCTCCCAGTGGGTCAGTGAGAATCTTTTGTAGGGCTGGGTTCCTTTTGGCATATTCTCTGAGATTTTCCTTGTCTGGAAAGACTCTTACTTCTCCATCAATTTTGATAGATAATTTGGCTGGATAGAGTATTCTTGGGTTTTCATCATGTTCCTGCAATTTTCGGAATATGCTGCTCCACTCTCTCCTCTTCTTTATAGTTTCCATTGATAGGTCTGAGCATATTCTTATCTGTTTGCCTTTATATGTATGTGATTGTCTTTTTTTTTCCTAGCTGCTCTCATAATTTTTTCTTTTTCTTCATAATTGGATAGTTTAACAACTCTATGTCTTGGTGTTTTCTTCTTGGGGTTTAGTCTAGCTGGTGTTCTTTCCGCCTCCTGTATGGTTATATGGTTTTCACTCATTAAGCTAGGGAAATTTTCCTCTAAGCATTCCCTCACTATTTTGGAGGTTGGTTTTTTTTATGCCTCATCCTCCAGCAGACTGATAATCCTAATGTTGTTTCTTTTCATAGTATCAGCCAGGCATCTAATATTTTCTTCTGCTTCTCTTATAGACTTGTTAGATTTTTTCTCCCATTTATTAATTTCTACTTGTGAGTCCTCTAGGTCACTTGTCCTGTTTTTTGCCTCCTCCATTCTCTGGCTGAAATCTGAGAGCTTACTATTAGTTTTTGTTAGTTCACTCTTTAGTTCTTGAATTTCCCTTTGGTGTGTGGCCTTTATCTCCTGTGTCAATTCTTCTTTCTTCTTTAATGCGTCGCTCAAGAGCTGCATACGTGTTAGTATCATCTTGAAGATTTCTTTCTGTGGTTGATCGATCTCCGCTTTTTCTATGACTGCTGTTAGGTCCAGCTGATCTTCGTGCATCGGATCCAATTTCTCTTTTCTTGATACTGTGGAAGCGGCTAGCTGTTTTTTGTTTGATTTATTCGTATTAGGTGGCATTTTCCTTGGTGTTTTGTGGCCCTGGGGTCTCTCTTTAGGAGGCTGGTCTTATATTATAGCTTTCCTCAGGAACTGTTTGCAGCTAGGTCTTGCAGATCTGATGGAACGTGTTGGCTGAGCAGGGTGTGGGTTTAGGGGTGGGTTGGGAGTTGGGTGATCTGTTCCTGGTTAGGGGCACTTGCCACAGATAGGTGGGAAAAAATCCTCTAGCACTCTGGGTTGGGGAGGACTGGCTGGCTGTTTACCCAGGAGACAATGTAAAGCGGTGTGTCCCCTGGGCACCCTGGGCACCTTGGGGTGGGGAGGACTGGTCAGTGATTGTGGGCGCGGGCGCTGATTAACTGCGGGTCCCAGATCTCAGGGTCCCAGAGCGGGCGCCCTGGATCCTGTGGGCACAAAGAACCCGTGGCACCTGTGCTGGCGTCTGTGCCGGCGTCGGTGGGGAGCGCGGGCGTGGGGGTCGCGCCTGCTCCTGGTTCAGAGGAGGGCTCTGAGCTTTCCTGGAGTCACAAAACCCAATTTGAGAGCCCCACCCTTCCCCGTGTCACCCCCACTCACAGATCTCCAGGAGCTCCGGGTGTGAGCTTCCTATCTGGCTGCCATCTTCCCTCCGTCCCCCCCGAAATCTCCTCCGTCCCCCCCAAAATCTCCCTCCTCCCCCCCCCGAAATCTTGAGACTGCTATTTCAAATAGCAACGAATGCCAATTTTAATTGCTCTTTTATGAATGCCAAATTTAATAATGTAAACTTTAGTGAGTGCTGTGCTTTTTAAAAGTCTTCAATACCTTTTATCTTTCCTTTCACTTTAATGCTGCCAAGATGGCATCCTTGTCTTTATTTGGCAAAGGAGGATGGTGAGTCCCATGACCATGAATTAACTGACCCAGCATCATGTGCAGAGGAGACCATGATGCCCACGAGGGCATTGATCCTGGAGTCTGCTCAATCCCAAACCTTTGTAACATGGCTTCTTTCCAAGCATTCATTCTTGATCTTTCTGTAACATCTCATATCTCAGAATGCTTCCTTTCAAGCAGTGGTCTACAGGTTGAGCTGCTAACTGAAGGGTGAGCAGTTTGAAACTACCAGCCACTCTGGGAGAGCAAAGTGAAGCTCTTTGTTTCCATAAAGATTTATTCTCATAAAGATCTATAGAGGCAGTTCTGTGCCATCCTTCAGGGTCATTGTGAATCAGACTCACTTCCGCAGCAGTGAGTTTAGTTTGGGGATTTATTTTTACTTCTGACGTGGGTCCTGTTTTAGTTTTTTGAAAAATTGGATGAAAGTTTAGAGAACATATCTGTTTCCCATTCAATAACCCATACATAGATTTTGGTTTATGCTATTGATTACAATCCCCACAATGTAGCATCACTTATTCCATTTCCTTTCTTTGCTTCCTATTTCCATCCCTTCTCCTTCCCCAACCCTCTGAACTTGGATGTCGACTCATGGTGACCCTGTAGGATAGGGAATAACTGCCCTGTGAGATTCTGAGATGGGTACTGAGCAGTCCATCATGCACCAGGACTTTACATTATGTAAATTTGGTGAGGGTTGTGCAGTGAGTTCCTTGTAGAGATGTTCTAGACATCTTATCTTTCACTCTCACTATAATGTTTTTAGTCTGTCTTAACAATGCATGTAAAATACCCTATAAATCTGTTTCAAGTGGTGGCTTCCAGCTGCTGACCTTGTGGTTGGCAGCGCAGCACATGACAACTACACCACCAGGAAGCCACACAGCAGCTGGCCACTCCCAAAGAGAGTAGTGATCCAAGAGAGAGTGACACCCTGTGACCTTGCTTTGGCACACAGCAAATCGTTCACCCTGCTCTGCTATTAGAGCTGGCTCACTTGTAGGGGGAAGAAAATGGACTTTCACTCCTTTAAGGTGTGGGGTGGGGGTGTAAAGACTTGGTGAATATATTTTTAAACTAGTAGAGAAATGGAAGAAAGCTGAGTGAACTCACTCCTGGAACTCATGGAAGTCATGTCTCCTATAGAGTTGCCATACGTTGGAATCAACTCCACAACCAATGATGTGGTTTGATTTTATACTCCAGCTACTGTAGCCTGTTTATTTTTGCTATTTGTATACTTTTATTACCATCCTATCCATAAAGAGGTAGCATACTCTTGAGATTAAAAATTACATATGTGAGTGGCCATCAGAGGTGCAACCATTGATTTCTCCCTGTCTAGAAGAAGAAGAGTGAAAAAAACATATAGAAACATGGAAAGAACCCGTACAATGGACAAATGGACCACACATGTCAGCCTGCCTCTGTCCCCCCTCCCAACCCCCACCCCCGCCAACAGCTCTGCAGGGGATTTTACTAGAGTAGGAGAAAACATGGAACGGAACAAAAATTTATGAAGAGACCAAAGTCACTGGTCAGATGGAGACTAGCAGAAGTCTGCCACTATGTCCTTTAGTCATCCTCGAGTTCTGGAAATGAACTCAGCCTGCTTTTCCATGTTTAATTGAACAGAGAACAACATAAACATAAGGCTAGAGAGAAATGCACTCATTAGAATAAACATCCATTTCAGATTAAAAGAACAGCATTTACTCAGGGACAAAACTCAGAAGGGTTAGGGAAAGGAGGACTAATGAGGAGGGAGGGTGGAGGATAAGCGATGTTACATTGTGGAGGTTACAATAAATGAGATGAAACAAAATATGTATGAATTGCTGAATGGAAAACTGATCCACTCTAGACATTCTTCCGATTCACATTAATAAGTTTTTTTTAACTACTTAATTCATCGTGTATTCCCTGCAGCACTGCAAATAGTAACATTCACATGGTATTTCTTGAATAAATTAGTACTCTCAATTAGAAAACAGCTGTTTAGTATGCTTGTAATGATCATACACTTCCACTCTGCCACCTAGGCAACTCAGAATACATGCCACCCCAGACTCTTCATTATCTCCAGACGCCACAAACCTACTGTGCAGGTTCCTGATCTCTTGTCTGTCTTTGTCATCTATGATGTCAGCATTCTCTAAACTATTCTCTGTGGAGCACAAATGTCCTTATGGAACAGATAATTAGCAAAAACTCCAGGACTTGCAGAAAGAAGGGTCAGAAAATTTCAGGAGGCAGCAATAACAACAGAGACTCTGACCACCCACCACCAGAACCTTGCTTCAAATACAACCAGAAAGGGCACTGGGCTAAGGATTGCCCACATCCCCGACCACCTACTAAGCCTAGCCCATCATGTGATCAGCAGGATCACTGGAGAAGCAAACTGGCCTCAGTGCCTAGCCGTAGGTCAGTCCCTCCAAACTTTGAACCAGCACCACCATTAAGCCTGCGTGGTCTGGCCACCAACAACGTCTGAAGAAGGCCACTCAACGATCCCAGTGACCACCGCACCCCACCAGCCCTGGGTAGCAATCTAGGCAGCAGATAAGCCGGTTTTCTTTTTAGTGAATGAGAGAGAGCTGTCTTCTCAATCCTCCCTCCTTCTCCTTCCGGAGGGTCTTCCTGATGGGAATTGATGGTGATCCCTCCATACCTTTAGTTACCCCACCTTAAATGATCCCCTTTTCACCATCCCCCTTAAACTAGTTTGTCATCATTCAGTTACTTTTAAAAACAGTTCTAAGGCAAACGTGAAAGTCTCGGAAGAAATACAGCCAGAATTTCCTTCGAGACAAGAATGGCAAGAATACTTCTTACATACTTTAGACATGTTGTCAAGAGAGATCAGTCCCTGGAGAAGGACATCATGCCAGGTAAAGTAGAGGGGCAGTGAAAAAAAGGAAGGTTCTTAAGGAGATGGATTGACAGTGTGGCTGCAAGAAGGAGCTCAAGCTTAGGAATAATTGTGAGGACGACACAGGACCAAGCAGTGCTTCCTTCTGTAATGCCTAAAGTTGCTATAGGTCAGAATCAGCTCGGTGGCACCTGACAACTTCTGACTGCCAGAAGATGCAACAAATCTGTGCTGAGATGAACAGCCTGCAGGCTCCTGAGAACAAGGTTAGAGTCTGTATTTCATGTACCTTGGTCATGTTTATTAGAAGGAACAGGTTTCTGAAGATGATGAGAAAAGGAATCCAATCTGGCAGCAAATTGGATTAACACACCAAGGCTGCAGCAAAGGATTTAACCAAAGGAAGAACTGTGAGCCTGGCACAGGGTAGACCAATGCCTCATTGTGTTGCACATCATGAACAAGGATGGGGAATCAAATCAGTGACTTCTAGCAATGAACACCACCACCAACAAAAATAGTGACCCAATGTTCAGTTTATCATTCTGAGGTGGCTTGTGTGTGGCTGTGATGCTGGAAACTAAGTCACTGCTATTTTAAATGCCAGCAGGGTCACCCACAATCAGCAGGGTGCACAGGAAGCTTCCTGAATAAGAATAGACAACAAAGCAGGGCTAGGCTCCCCTTTTTGGAAAAAGTGCCTGTTAAATAAAGTGAGCAGATTTTAAGCGGGACACCATTGACCCGGGGGTGTGGGGGGGGGTGGTGGTGGGGAGAGGGGTGTTCTTGATTAAAAATTTGGTCTAAATGAGCAACAAAAATGTTCACAGAATGCAAAAATAGTATTGTAATATATTTATTAAATTTTAAAACACTGCAGGACACAGGACAAATTGTTAAAAAGCGGGACATCTGGTCATCTTATACTAAAACCCTTTTTGTAGTCAATGGAACATTCACAATTCTATATCAACAACATAACTATAAAAGCATCCATTCATCTTTGATCTTCCTTATTCATGGTCCTGCTTTCTCATGTGTGAGGTAATTGACAATACCATCCCTTCAGTCAGGTGCACATTACTGCTCAGAATGATAACTTTGCTTTTAAGACTTTAAAGAAGTCTTTTGCAGCAGATTTTCACAGTACACAATCTCATTTGAATTTCTGCTGTTTACATGTGTGTTGATTGTGGATCACAGTAACATTAAAACTTCAATAACGTCAAGTATTTCTCCATTATCATGACATTTCATATTGGGCTGCATGTGAAATCTTTCATGTTAAATTGAGGTGTAAGTCAGTGAATGTTTCAAGTCTTCTTTGCTTTAAGCTAGGAAGGCTACAACCCTGATGCACATCTTTTTTATTTTAAACCCTGTGTTTACCTGTTCTGTTTAAATGACTACCTCTTGGGCTATGTAAGATTTCTCCCAAGTTATCCCTCAAATATATGCCAAAATTAAGTCACTTGCTACTCACGGAATATGACTATGCACCTCGAGGTCCACCACTGTAGGTCAGGAGCTATTCTTCCCTAGGGTTATGGGCTATCCTTAACAATTAGCAAAGCCTGTCCCACCCTTTTCCCTTTGGATGAGCACACCAATAGAGTACTTCCTTGTAAGAGACAAAGAGGCCAAGCCCACCCAAGGATGATCAGTGTTAGACTGCCATATTGAGACTAGGGTCCGTCTATGTCACATGTATATTCCTAGTACCTCCCCTTGGGGTTCCATGTAAGCCCCTAACTCATCCCCTTCCTGTGATGGTACAACCCTTTCCTGTGATGTATGTCCTTACCTGTAATTAGGGGACTTGTGTGGCACCAAAAGCCCCTATACATATAAGACTTGGGCACAGTAAGCCCTGCCCACTATCCTTGGCCCCACTCTCTCCTGCCCGTCAGCGTCAGAGGCTTTCGCCCCTCTCCCTTAAATAATCCCTTCCCCCACTTGTTCTCTCTCTACGTGGATAACCAGACAGGGCTGAGGTGAGCATGCTAGCAAGAAATGTGTCAGACTCTTATTATTTCTCTCTCATGCTCTCTATAACTTTACCATAATAAATGATAATTATCGCCATACAACTGCGCCTGTCAAACACTTAATGAATGTATCGGAGACTGGCTTCCTCTGATAAATACTATTATTTGCAATGCCATCCTGAATGTGTTGTAACTTACACAGTCAAATGCCTTTGCATAGTCACTTAAGCACAGGTAACGCTACTTTTAGCCAAGGTACACCTGACATTGGCAGTGATACACCTACTGAGAATTCACTTAAAATTTCTGGCCGTACCTTGTCGATGTATGGCAACATCTGTTTTTTTAAATACCTTTGGCAAAAGTTTAGTTGTGTGTGATATTAATCATATTGTTTGATAATTTTTTGTATTCTTCTGGGTCATCTTTCTTTGGAGTGGACAAAAACACAGACCTCTTCCAGGTGGTTAGGTATTTGTCTTCCAAATTTCTTGGCCTAGATGAGTGAACACTTTCAGCATTACCTTGTTTGTTGAGACATCTTATAGTCTGTTAACTCCTGGAGTCACAGCCTTCAGTGCAGCTTAAACTTTTTCTTCAATACTCTTAGCTCTTGATCAAATGCTATCTTCTGAAACCGTTGAACATTGACCCTTTTTTTGGTACAGTGATTGTGTATTACTTCCATCTTCTTTTGATGCCTCTTGCATAGATCAATATTTTGCTCACTGATTCCAGCTAGTACTGTGATTCAAGGCTTGAATTTACTTCTTCAGTTCCTTCAGCTTGAGAATGAGCATACTCTTTTTGTCTAATTTCAGGATGTTACAGTTTTCAATATATTACTTTGCCCTTTCAAGGTGCTCTTGGAAATCTTGATTTAAATTTTGTTTTCTATTTTTTTGGGGGGTGGGGGGGCATCACTGCCCTTTGGTGGTGGGAGTAGGAGGCCCAGCCTTTGCTCCGTGGAGCTGGAATCGAACCATCATCCCAGTGGGCCGCAGTCCCGCGCACAACCACTATGCCACCAGGGCTCAGCCCGCTCTTGGAAATCTTCTGTTGAATTCTTCCACTTGTTCTAGCATTTATCATTTCTTCTTTTTACGTTAGCTGCCCTACATCCAAAAGCATGTTCCAGAGATTCTTCTGATATTCATTTTTGGGTTTTTTTCTGTCTTTAGTTGACCTGTTGCTTTTTATCATGTATGCCATGTATGACATCAAATTAAGTGGTCTTCGCACACTAGGGCCCTATGCATTAACTATATTGTTTGGTCTCTAAATTCAGGTGGAATATACTCAGGAAATATTTTGGTTCTCATGGATTTGTTTAAATTTTCTTCAGCTTCAGCTTGAACTTGGATATGAGAATATACAAGGAGGTAGCCAAAAAAGACGAGAATTTTTTTTCAAAGCTATGTATTTAATTTTTTTTTTTTTTTTTTGCAAAACAATCTTGTCACTTTCACAGTACCCTCCATTACACTAATACATTTGTCAAATCTGTGATTCCATTCTTGGAAACATTTTTCAAACTTGTCTGGATAGCTAACAGGTGTTCCCTCATGTCTGTCTTCACCTCTTCCACATCTCAAATCACTGTTCTTTTATGTCCCTCTTTATTTTTGGAAACAAAAGGAATTTGCAGGGAGTGAGGTCAGGTGAGTAAGATGTGTGGGGCAAGTGTGCTGTTTTTTGCCAAAAACTGGTGCACTGAGATGATTGTGGGAGCAGGTCCACTGCTGTGGTGACGAAACCAGTTCTCTGTCTGCCACAAATCAGGTCTTGTTTGTTGCATACTGTTTTGCAATCTTTTCAGAACCTCTAAATAGAAAGCTTGTTTAAGAGTCTGACCTGGTGGAATGAACTTCAAATGCACTATTCCCTTCATTAAAAAAAGAAGAAGAACGTTGGTTTCTGGGGGTTCCCCTCATATATCCTCACTTCTTGGCAAGGTTCTGGGTGGTCAGGCTCTCAGCTTCTGGCATCCCCATTTCTGGTATGTGATGACTGGCAAGGTGGCTTTCCTTGTCCTTGTCAACCAACAGTAAATGAGAATTCCAGTTTCTCCACAGTCTTATCTACACCTCTTGCTTTCTGTTTTGTGTCATTGTCATTCTAACACCCTATGGTGTTCCTTTCCATTTCTCTAATATCACTATCAGGTGAGCATTAGACTGCTAATAGCAAGATCAGTATTTCAAGCATGCCAACTGCTCCTCTGGAGAAAAAAGGATACTGTCCACTCCCTACAGATTTACTACCTCTGAAACCCTATATGTGGGGTTATCTATGAGCTGGAACAGGCTGGATGACAAAGTTGAGTGGACAAGAATCTTTGGCAAACTCTTGATCCATTCCTAATTGTGTTATTTCTCATTTTGTTCTTTAGTTGTGGAAATATCTTTTGGGTATTGGACCATTATTGGACTATATGGTTCCTAAAATATTTTCTCCCAATCTCTAGGATTAATAAAGTTCTTTGATCAGGAAACACATCTAATTTTAGGAGGTTTTTTTAATCTCTTTGTGTGAGGAAAATGAGTAAAGATTTGCAGCATTCTACTCTGCCATGCAGGGTAAATGAGTCAAAATTGCTTCAATGGTCATGAGTTGAGATTTATCTATTTTGTCCTTTGCAGCTTGCTTTTGTTGTCATATCTGATCAATTATTATAAATGAGAACCTGCAGCTACTTTCTACATATAACTTCCAGTAAATTATGGTTTTAGTCCTTGATCTATTTTTAATTGTTTTATGCATGTGATGTGTGTGTGAGGTATGGATATTGATTCATTCCCCTACAAATGGAAATCAAATTTTTCCAGGGCCAATACAGACATTTTATGTTTTGTTCCCACTAAATGCTTTTGAAATATTTGGTTTAAAAAATCAGTTGACTAAAGATACATGGATCTATTTATAGACTTTCAATTTCATATATATGTATATATATTCATATATTCCACAACTCCACTATGAGTTTGCTATATTGTGTTGGGTGTGTGCTGCTATACCACTATTATTTCAAACACTAGCACTATTATCAAGGTAGACGGGTGTCAGTGGAGCTTACAGATTAAGAACACACTGGAAAGAAGGAATACGATGCTCACTTCTGAGAGATTAGCCACTGAAAGCCTTGTGAATTTTAACAGATCATTGTAAGATATGCCTGAAGATGAGCTCAGATTGGTATGCACTAAAAACTGAGGGTGAACTACCTCCTCAAAGTCGAGTCAACAATAATGTGTTGAATGAAGTAATACTTTCAGGACCTTCATTTACTGAGGGCAAAATGAGAAGAAACAACTACAAATATCCATTAACAATTGGGACTTGGAATGTATGAAGTATGAATCCAGATAAATTGGAATTTCTTAAAAATTAAATGAAACCTATAATGTTTATATAATAAACCTAATGTGTGTGTGTGCATGTGTATACAGCAAGAAGGAATATAACAGGTAATTATTCCACAACGCAGTACCGAGGGCTCAGTTTAACTCACTTCTGTGGAACAGTTTACATACTGGAAGTGTTCCCACTCACATGAGCTGCTGAATGCAAAACCAAGCAAGCAGACAGTGGAGTGCTCCCTCGGGCAAGGCAATCAGAGTATTCCCACAAACAGCAAACTGTGTGTGTGTGTGTGTGTGTGTGTGTGTGTGTGTGTGTACGCCCTGGTTTTGTTTTTCTAAAGAGCCCCTTCCTAACAGAATATCCCTCCTCCTTCTTCTCAAAGGGTTCATTTTATACATAGCAGGATGTTATTGCAAGAAATCCTGTTTACAATGACCCATAGGTGAATCCTATTATTATCTTTCCTCACCAAATCACACCTATGCAGGAAGATATAATTTGGTAGCCATTAGGGACTTTGGCTAGAAAAGTCATTATAAATAATCCACTGCTCCTGCAAACAAGTAGGAATTACAAATCAGGAGGAATGGAGTGATATTTATGATCAAAAAGAGCATTTTAACATCCATCATGAAGTACAATGCTGTTGGTGATAGGATAATATTTATATGCTTATAAGGAATTCCGATACAACTATTACTCATTTTGCACACCAAGCACTAATATTAGTGATGAAGACACTGAAAAATCCTGCCAACATCTTCAGATTGAAATGGATGAGATGGTCAATCTAGATGTGTTGATAATTACTGGTGATTGGAATGCAAAAGTTGGAAACAAAAAGGAAGGATCAGTTGTTAGAAAGTATAGACTTGGTGATTAAAAACAGAGCTGGAAATCACAATATAGAATTTTGCAAGACCAATGTGTTGCAAATACCTTTTGTGGTGTTTGGATGGGTGTCAACTAGAAACTCCTGATAAAGGGCAGAGTCAAGCCTATCAAGTGGTAGCGTGATGATACTTCCTTGGGGGTATGAGTGTGAGGTCCTGTGGGAATTCCATCCTGTCTCGGGCACTTCTCCTTCATCCTTGCTGGAACTTCACAGGGACTCTATGTCTGCCACCAGGACTGGCCTCATGAGGGCTCTTCAACCCTGAGAGCTTCCAGTTCTCGCCCATGTTCCCATCAACCTTGCCACCACGTGAATCTGAACCCACTGGCCTGTGATCTTCCTACTTTCCCAGTTCACTATTCTTTGTTGCTGTCATGTAGCTGCATGAGTCTGAAGAGAGACTTATGGACCAGCATTGGACCTTATGTACTTGAGTTGGACTGGGCTGGGATGTCTTCTTGATATTTATTTACACTGGGTTTGTTTCTCTAGACCAGTGGTTTTCAACTTGTGGGCCACGACCCCTTTGGGGGTCAAAAGTTCCTTTCACTAGAGTTGCCCAATTCATAACAATAACAAAATTATAGTTATGAAGTAACAATGAAAATAATGTTATGGTTGAGAGAGTCACCACAACATGAGGTATTGTATTAAAGGGTTGTAGCACCACTGCTCTAGACAATACAGCCTAAGACACCTTTTTTCAAAAAAGAAAAACAAAAGAAATAAACAGAGTCACTGTGCCAAAAAGAACTGTTCAACATTCAACCACCAAGAAGTAGCATATAATCAAGGACTAATGGCATCGGGGAGGGGTAGGGTGAGAAATCCAAGCTTCACTGAAGATATTGCCAAAAAAAAAAAGGATCTAGGCCAGCAATTCTCAACCTCTGGGTCATGACCTCTTTGGGGATCAAGTGACCCTTTCACAGGGGTTGCTCAATTCATAACAGTAGGAAAATTATAGTTATGAAGTAGCAACAAAAATAATTTTATGGTTGAGGGGTTATCACAACATGAGAAAATATATTAAAGGGTTGTGGCATTAGGAAAGTTGAGAACCACTGCTCTAGGGATTGGCAGAATGCCAATTCAAACATTTCAGGAAGCTGATAAAGCACTGGGCGCACTTTCATCTACACCAAGAAATTCAGAAAACTGGCCATCTGAGTGGAGGACAGTCATGTTTGTGCCTATGCCATAGAAAGATCACTCACCAGAATGAAATCTATATATACATACACATACATATATACATATACAAATAGCTCATCATTAGCATCATATGCAAGTAAAATTTTGTTGAAGATAACTAACTAAATAATGGCTGCGGCAGGGAGCTGCCAGATATTCAAGCTAGATACAGCAGAGGATGTAGAATAACATATACCATTACTAACCTTAGATGGAATGTAACTGAAACTAGCAAATACCAGGATGGCATATACTTCTGTTTCATTGAATATGCAAAGACATCTGACTATGTGCATCTTAACAAACTATGGAAAACACTGAGAAGAATGGGAACTCCAGAACATTTCATTGTATTCAAATGGAACCTGTACATGCACTAAAAGTCAGTAGGCTGAACAGTACAAAGGAATGATAGTGTGGTTTAAAATCTGTAAAGGTGTATGCCAGGGTTGTATCCTTTCACCATACTTATTTAATCTCAACAAATAACATGGGGAACTTGACTGTGTGAAGAAGAATGAAGCATGAGAATTTGAGGGAGGCTAATTAACATCCTAACATATATAAATCATACAACCTTGTTTGCTTAAAGTGAGAAAAATGTAAGCATTTGCTTGTGACAATAAAAAAACTGCAGTCTTCAGTTTGGATTGTACCTCAATGTAAAGAAAACCCAAATATTCACACCTGGACCAGTAAATAACATAAGGATAAACAGAATGAAAAAAAAGATGGAAGTAATCAAGATTTTTTTTTTCTCAAGAAACATCTTTATTAATACAGTATTTATTTCTCTTCCTTGGTCAAACCCTGAACCAATGACTTTCCCCATGCTGCCTGGGGAGATGCACGAGAGGAACATACAGGGCAGATGAGACATGGGGCAGAGAACTAGGGGAGGTGGAGACAGTTCCTTCAAATGGCGAAGAGGATGAGGAAGGCCACCATCAGGCAGAAAAGCCTCATGGCCTCTGAGCTGGCAAAGCCCAGAATGGTGTAGGAGAAGAGCTGTTGCTTCAGAGAGGGTATTCCTGGCATAATCAAGGATGAGGCTCCCAAACACAGCTCAAGAGCCCGCCACTCCAACTGTGGCAGCCCTGGCCCTAATAAACTTGGCGGCTGTGTCCATGTCCCTTGAGACAATGCTGGTTTGGAAGCTGCGACTAGGGATAAGTGAGATCAGGGGAACGTGGGGCTGTCAAGCTGCTGAAGCACTCGTCTGTCGGTGTCTTGGGCCATTTCTGCAACCACACAGACAGTGGTTGGCTCAGCAGCTGGAGGTGCTCCTGACCAGGGCAGGTGTGGAAACGAATTTGGCGCAGGGGTTCATTTTTAGGGGATGAGGGGCAGTGGCAGGCAAGCTGCTCCTAGTGCAGAGAAGACAGAGAGGGTTCGAGGATTTTTTTAGACTTGGAGCTACAATCATTTTCATGGACGTAACCATCAAGAAATCAAACTACTGATTGTACTGGGCAAATATGCTGCACAGAACCCTTAAAAATTGGCTGAGGACTGAGCCCTGGTGGCGTAGTGGTTGTGCGCAGGACTGCGGCCCATTGGGATGGAGGTTCGATTCCAGCTCCACGGAGCAAAGGCTGGGCCTCCTACTCTCACCACCTGACGGCAGTGATGTCCAAAAAAACAAACAAAAAATTGGCTGAGCCCCAGTGGCGTTAAGTGGTTGAGTGCTGGACGGCGGCCTGTGGGCTTGGCGGTTCGAATTCAGCGGCGGCTCTCAGGAACAGTGCTGGGTAGCTCCCACGACCACCAGAGGGCAGTGATGCCCCCCCCACCAAAACAACAACAACAAAACAAACGAACAAAAAAGAACCCTTAAAAATGTTAACGAGGAACAATGTCACTTTGAAGACTTAAGTGTGCTTGTCCCAACCCATGGTATTTTGGGTTGTCTCATCTGCATGTGAAAAGGGGTAATGAATAAGGAAGACTGGAAAGCAATTGATTTATGAACTACAGTGTCAAAGAATATTAAAAGTATCAGACTGCCAGAAGAACAAACAAACCCAGATGGACTACAACCAAGAGCGAACCTTAGCGTAATGGTCTTTAGCTAATAGAAGTCTGACTATCAGAACAAACAAATGTGTCTTGGAGGAAATACAGCCAGAAAGCTGCAAAGGATAGCTTTTTCCAGCTACTTTGGACAGGTTATCAGGAGAGACTAGCCCCTGGAAAAGACTTCATGCTTGGTAAAGATCAATAAAAATAAAAAACACTCTTAGTGTACTGGATTGATGACAGAGTGACTACTATAGTCGACTGAAACTTTACTATTTGCAGAATGGCACAGGACCGGGCTAGTTCATTCCATTGTCACTATGAATCCAAATTGACTCAATGGCACCTAACAACATAATCATGCATATGTGCTTATTAATTATTATTCATATGAGGAGGTATCCCCCAAAAAGGAAAAAAATATTTTCAAAGCTATGTATTTACTTTTTTTTTTTTTACATAATAACCTAATTACCTTCAAAGTACTCTCCATTGCATTTAATACATTTGTCAAATCTGTGATTCTATTCTTGGAAACATTTATCAAACTCATCTGTTTGGATGGCTAACAACTGCTTCCTCATTTTTCTCTTCAGCTCTTCTAAGGCTTCAAATCACTGCCCTTTCATGTCCCTCTTCACTTGCAGAAACGAAAATAAGTCACATAGGTTAGTAAGGTCAGTTGAATAAGGTATGTGGGGTAAGAGAAGCATGCTGTTGTTTGCCAAAAGCTGGCGCACTGAAATGGTTGTGTGAGCAGGTGCATTGTCATGGTGGCAGAGCCAGTCCCCCATCTGCAACAAATCAGGCCTTTTTTTTTTTTTGTCATATACTATTATACAATCTTTTCAGACCATCTAAATAGAAAGTTTGATTACTGTCTCACATGGTGGAATGAACTCCAAATCCCCCTCACATCAAAAAAATAAATGAGCATTGCCTTGTTCTATGATTTCACTTGACAAGTCTTTTGGGGTGAGGTAACAATGGCATTTTCCATTGGCTTGATTGATGCTTGCTTTTGGGGTTGTAAGAACAGGACCATGTCTCCTCACTAGTAATGACCTTGGGGGAAAAGTCTGGGTCGTTCCGGAGCTGTTCTTTCAAAGAATAGTATGTTTCCACTTGGCGCTCTTTTTCCTAGTTAGTCAGAACTTGAGGCAAAATTTTTTTTAAATCCTTTTCTTGGGGGTTATTACAACTCTTTTATCAATCCATACATAGGTCCATTGTGTCAAGTACATCTGTACAGCTACTGCCCTCATCATTTTCATAACATTTGCTTTCTATCTAAACCCTTGGGATTGGCTCATTTTTCCCCGCCCTTCCAGCAAACCTCCCCCCCCATAAATCCTTGATATTTTATAAATTATTATATCTGTGAAATTTCTTACACTGTCCAATGTCTCCCTTCACCCACCTCCCCATTGTCCATACCCCAGGAAGGAGGTTATATGTAGATCTTCATAATCTGTTTCCCTTTTTCACCCACTTTCCCTCCATCCTCCCGGTATTGCCACTCTCATCACTGGTCCTGGATTCCCTATGTTTCTGGCTCCTATCTGTGCCAGTATGTATCCTATAGTCTCATCAGATTTGTAAGGTAGAATTGGGATCACAATAGTGGGAATGACGAAGCATTGAAGAACTAGAGGAAAGTTCTGTTTTATCACTGCTACACTACAACCCAACTAGTTTATCTCCTCCCTGCCACCCCTCTGTAAAGAGAAGTCTATTACCTATATATGGACTTTGGGTCCCCAACTTACACTTCCCCTCATTTACACTAATAAAATGTAGTTCATTGATGTCTGATACCTAATACCTTTGACACCTGGTGATCACACAGACTGGTGTGATCTTCAAGCCTTTGAGACCCCATTTTATCTTTTGATAGTCAGGCACCATCAGCCTTCTTCACCAAATTTACTTATGCACACAGTTGTCTTCAGCGATTTCAAAAGGGAAGGTGGACACACAATGATATGGTTTTATGTTCTTTGAAGCCTGATTCCTGGTTCCTTTGACCCCTTGTGGTCACACAAGCTGGTGTGCTTCTTCCATGTGGGTTTTGTTGCTTCTGAGCTAGATGGTCACTTGTTTATCCTCACATCTTTAAGACCCCAGACGCTCTATCTTTTGATATGAGGGCATCATCAGTGTTCTTTATCACATTTGCTCATGCACACATTTGTCTTCAGCAATCAGGTCGGGAAGGTGAGCATCATAGAATGCTAAGGCACAAATTTTGCAGTGACCCTTCTCATGTCCAAATCTTCCATTAAAATTCATAGAAGTTAACCAAGATAGTCCAGATTACCGCCACAAATTTTCAAAGGTCTGTCGTCAGACTTCAAGCACAAGTGCTCAGATTTTGTCAATATTTTCATCCATTCGAGAAGTTGATGGATATCCAGAATGAATTTTGCCATCAATTGACATTTCCCCTTTTTTGAATCCAGAAAATGCTTGAGATTTTTCCATAGCACTGTCCTTGTAAGTTGTGTTTAACATCATAACAACTTCTGTGGCATTTTCCTCTGGGAGGAAACAAAATTTTACAGATGCACACAGTTCTCTTAAATTGGCACACTGTTCTCTTCACAAAAAAATGAGGTTCTGTTAGGTTTCTGGAGTGCGTTTGCCTTGGTTCTTCACTTTACATGCTAAAAGAATTCACATCAAAGCATATTTTGCAATCCAAGTGAGTTTTAATGAAGGAATGGCAAAATTTCAGGTTTTATAGTCTCAAAGAGGTACACATTATTTCTGGAAAGCAGGCCAACCTACGTAGAAGTCATGAGGGAGTTCACAAATGGACAAGAACAACCACATGGAAAAGAACACCAAGAGGTGTGGAACTAGGGAATACCAGGAACTTAAAGAGGCCAAGCACATTGGGCCGGAATGGGCTCTGAGGCACACAGATGCCTGTGTGCCCCTACTATAGAGGCCCCCTTTACATCCTGCCTCCGAAGCAAGGACAGAACAAAAAAAACTGGTGGCAGGCCAGGAGGGGGTCTCAGTCAGGATATGGTCTATGAGTAAATCATCATGTCTTTTGTGGACCCACATCATGGCATGCTGAGGGAAGTGGCTGTACAGACCCAGCCTGGAGAAATAAACTCCTTGGAATACTGGAGGCAGGGACTGCACAGTCCATCTCTGGCCTTCAGAGGCAGTGGGGAAAGGCCACACAGTTCAGCAGGCTATCTTTCATAGAGCTGAGGGAAATGACTGCCTTGTGCAGAAACTGGCCCAAACACTGAGCTTTTCCCACAGGTATTCAATGGCTAACTGATTTCTTTCCAACCTCCTCTGTGAGAGCCTTTGCAGACATGGGAAGGAAAAGGCTCCTGTCCCTAAATCTAACTACCTTAACAGTTCAAACAAATCAGCTTTGACAAAAAAAAATTCACTGTGACCATACAGAACCTTTCCAGGTGATGCCACTGGGTTCACTAACTCAGAGCAAGTAGCTCAGTGCTCACCTAGCGGAGAAAATGGGTACCATGAAAGCTCTACCCAGTTGAGAGTTTTTTCCAGTTTTCTTTGGTTACCTTCTCTTTTATTTATCAAAATGAATGTCAGCTAGTCAAGAAATGGCAGGGCAAAAGTATTGATAAATGGAGAGAAACTGGCAGGAATATTAAACAGCAAAGAGATGGAGACAGGCTTCCCTACATACCTCTCCAATACAAAGGAAGGTTAAGGGCAGACAGGAACTACTTCCTTATCAGTAGAAGAGACCAGTGATGATGAAAAGGCTGATAATGAGAAAGACAACATATTCACACTACCCCCACAATGACTGAGTTTTTTTTTGATCTGAGACAAGGACACAGCGTCAAGCCTGAAGGGCTTGGGTGTGTATACCCAATAGAGCCAGGCCTACATAGGTCCAGGCATAGCAGAAGACTTACCAAAGAGTCAGTCTCTGGTGAGAAGTCCACAATTAACCAATATAAATTCGAGCAGTACTTTTCTCCAGCCCTTCTAGACTAGCCTTGCAAAGAGCCCTATGGACATTGTTTCCAAAGTAGCTCCCCTTAGCAAACTCCTTTCTGGTCAAACTTTTTCCTCTGACTGTGGTTTGAATTTTGTCTCTGGCCTTGAAATCTTTCTTATGAGTGGCATAAGAATTGAGGAGTGAGGAGGCTTGAAACTCCAAGCCTCCTCCTGTTTACAATAATGATGAAATTAAAAATCAAATACTTATTTGTACAATGGTAAATCAAAATTCATGTATTTTTACAGAACAAGAGTAGGCATGCTATAAATCTATAAAAATGATTTTACAAACATACACATTGATTGAATTGATATAAATTTCACATTCAGTGATTCATAGTCTATAAAAAGTCTTTACCCGGGCTGAGCCCCGGTGGCGTAGTGGTTGTGCGCGGGACTGCGGCCCACTGGGACGGAGGTTCAATTCCAGCAGTGGGGCTGGGCCTCCTACTCCCACCACTGGAGAGGAGTGATGCACGCCCCCCCCCCCCCAAACAAAAAAAAAAAGTCTTTACCCAATTATATAGTATAAAATTAAGCAAAACCCCTCCAAAACCATGATTGCTCTAGCCCCCTAAATTTAGCATAAGCATATAGATCACAATTACAAGTGTTTAAAATTTAAACACTTTAGGATCAAAAATCTTCATTTTATTAAATAAATGAAGAAATAGATTTAAGCTTTATAACACATTTTTGATAAAAATCTGTATTAAATTAACTACACCAAGGAAATTAGCTCTAAAATACATTTCAGCTCTCTAAAGTACTTTCTCATTACTTCTGGCCATCTGGGCTTTAGTAATTAAGCTAACTTTCACATAAAATTACCTTTATACAACTTCTATGGGAATATTCAAACATGGCTACCTATTGCTCTCTGTGGATCAGGTAAAAATTACAAAGCTGCCATTTTTTCAGAATGATGCATTCATAAAACTTTATGTAAAACTGTAAATTCCAGAATACTACTGACACATGATAACTTCACCTTTAATTTACTAGCCAAAGGAGATTAAAATATTCTATAACATCATAATATGGAAAAGATATTAGGGAGCAAAACAAACTTATAAGAATTGACAGTCTACCAGTATAACTACGGGGAAGTCCTAGTGGCATAATATGCCACGTTTGGCCGCTAACTGCAAAGTCAGCCATTGGAAACCACCAGTGGCTGTGTGGCAGAAAGAAAGGATTACCATCTCAGACACTCACAGGGGCACTTCTACCCTGTCCTACAAGGTTACTCTGAGTTACTATCTACGCAATGGTTGTGAGAGTGTGACTATGAAAAAAATACAAACTAAATATGAAGCAGCTTCAAAACGTTTATAGACAAATGGAACTGTGAGTAGCTAGATTAAGGGACAGGGAGTTGTCCCTCCTATGCCTGCAAAGGCTCCCCAGGAAGGTGGTTGGAAAGACTTCAGGCAATAATTAGATACCTATAAAGATCCCAAACTGACCATATTCACTCATACTCAAGCCCCTGAGTCAGGTGGGAGATAGGGCTGGGCAGTCCAAACTAGACCTAGGCTGATGACATCACCCAAGTGGGCTCAACCCAGCCAAGAGGGTCAACCAATACCTTCAACCACGCCTTCCCGCAGTTAGAAGGTGGGCTAGAATAAAGGCAGGGAGCATGCTCTGGTGTGCTATCTCACCCAGCTCCTAGGGCAGGGGAGGGTGGGGGTTTTCCTCACCTGTGAGGGGGCACATGTGACCACTCTGGGCCTACTCTGGGCCCAGAGCCTCTCTCAGTCTCTCTTGACCCTGCTTTTAGTCAGAGGGTGGGGGCATACATGTGCCACCTAGGTGTGCCCTGTTAGGGCCTGCTCCAGGCTTCCTTGGGGCCCACAGCCTCTTGCCCTGTGCTCTAGTCCCCTTGCTCTCTGGCCTCCATGCTCTCTTGCCCCTTCCTCGACTCCTCGGTCCTGGCATCTCCCACCCTGTTTCACACATGTGGGTGCTCTTTCCACAAGGTTGCATGTGTCCAGTTGTGAACCCCGCTGAGACTGTAAAACCTGAAACTTTTTCTGCTCTTCATAATAATCCAATTGGATTACAAAACAGGCTTCACAAAGTCAAGAACCTAGGTTTTACCCACTCAAGAAATCTTTGTTTTGTTTTGTTTTGGGGCATCACTGCCCTCTGGTGATCGTGAGAGCTATCCAGTCTTACTCCGGGAGAGCTGCTGCTGGATTTGAACCGCCAAGCCAATGGGCCACAATCCCACACTCAACAACTATCCACTGGGGCTCAGCCCAAGAAATCTTATAGAATGAAAAGGTAATGGAAAATTTTCACAAACTTTTTGACCCACTGAGTATGTGTCTGGTACCATATGACTTTAGATTATACTTGTTGAACATATAATTATACCTGATATTTAATTTTTAAGACTGTCAAATATTTTATGTTATAGTATTACTATTATTTCAATATCCTATCTGCACTCTTTCTACTGTCTTTCTGGCCAGATTTTCCAAAACAGGTGTTCAAGTGGTGAGGACACACTGTGCAGTCCCTGCCTGCCTCCCGTCATGCCTGTCATGCTGCCACCAATGGATCAGCTGCTGAAGGGAACCTTCCTGAACCAGTACACCACTTTGTTAAAGTTCTACATGCTCTCCAAACCCAAACCCAGTTAAAGCAGTGGCTCTCAAACTGTGGGTCAGGGGACCCTTTCACATGGGTAACAGTAGTAAAATTACAGTGAAGAAGTAGCAACCAAAATAACTTTATGGTTGGGAGTGGTCATCACAACATGAGGAACTGTATAAAAGGGTCGCAGCATTAGGAAGGTTGAGGACCAGAGTTAAAGTAACACTTTTCACTGCTTGTATACTTCTGCAAACTGACAGTGTAGCAGATGTAAATGGCTAGGGAAGTACAATAGTGTGGTAGGTAGGCTTGTTGTGCCAACGTGGCCAAAGAAGATAGGTAGGTATGTTGCGACAACATGGCCAGTGAACACAGGTAAGATCAATGAAGGGTGGAGATAGAAATGGCTCAGGGAGCCCCGCCCTGGCTCTCTTGCTCTTGGATCTTTGGACCAGCTAACTGCCTTTTTTGTCCCGTGCCCTGATCTCCAAGCTACACTACCCGTGGGACACTTAATCCGTGGACTGTGTAGCTGTGAGTTGAGGTTCCTTCAAGCCCTGCTTCGCCACGCCCCTGGAATCTACATCCCTTGAGCTGGGGACTGTTGGACTCTGTCATCTGGCTGACTGTTGGTGACCTGCCTTGCTGTTTGCTGCTTGTGGCCGGATAAACTGAATTGCTCTACAGAGGACTACTCAGCGGCCCTCAAGACTGCCAATGTACTAGGTGTCTCATGCAAGTGAGTTGCACTGAGCCATTTGTACTGCTTTGTAGATCAGTTAACTATTTATTATGTTAGATATCTTTCTATCTATATAAATAGAGAATTATTAGTGTCCTGGTTTTGTTTCTCGAGAGAACCCTAACACATAGGAACCTGGTAGGAACTGAATTTTTTTCATTTTAAAAGATTTCATAACATTTCAGCCTGGCACTCTTGACATCCCCAATTCTTAAGATGATAACATACACAAGAGTGAGTACTGTGACAATTTAGATAAAGCTATATCAAACTTTAGCTTTTCTAAAATTTACATTGCATGCGCCTGAAAATCAAGCAGGCAATGGACACCACATAATTAGAATGTGCCCCCACTAAGAGAAAATGAAAAGAGGGGGCTCATCCAGCCCAAACCAAACTCACTGTCACCACATTCAATTTAACTTCCAGTGACCCTATAGGACAGAGGAGAGTGACCTATGGGTTTCTGAGACTTTAAGTCTTTCTAAGAGAAGAAAGTCACCTCTCACTCCAGCCTTATAAGGCCAGTCACTTGGGAAATTCATTTATGAACATACTGTTGTCTATATACCCGATGTACTCATTCTCCATAAAACCATCAAGTATTCATATGTGCGTAGAGACAACTTTTAAAATGTTGCTTTAGAAATTGGATACTGTAAAAAAAACCAAAACATTCTTTAAGTGCCTGGACGCTACACCCTAGAAGCAAAAATGAACACGCAGCTTATACAACATGACTATATAAAATCTTCCACAAATATTGGTAATGAGCATTGGAGTGGTCTCTTGAAATGCAAAACTTTCAGAATCACAGGATTTTTGAGTTGTGTGTTAGTCTGGATTGACTAGAGAAACAAATCCAGAGACAACCATAAATGTGTAAGAGAGTTTTATCCAAGAGTAATTGTATATTATGAAAACATCCCACCCAATCCAGATCAAGTCCGGAAGTTCAATATTAGCCCTTAAGTCCAATATTAGTCCGTGAATTCCTCTTCAGACTCACGTAGCACATGTAATGATGCTGAATGCAGGAAGATCACAGAGCAGTAGGTGGAAAGTCTTATATATCTAGTGGCAGTGGAAGCATCTCAGCGTTGGGTTTCTACATGGCTCCTCCAGCTCCAGGGTTCTTGCTGCTATCAGCATAGCATCATGTGGCTTGTCAACAGGAATGTCAAGCAAAAAGTGTGTGTCCCATCTCCAGGAAGACAGGAGTTCTCAGAATCCTCAGGCTAGGCCCACACAGAGGCATCTTTTACTATGACCTGATTGACAGGCTAGACTTCAACCCTTGCCTCAAGTTGACAGATTATGTTTCAAGTTTCAAGGTATAGCAGCAGGTGCTACACGTTTTAGTTGACAAAAGCAAAAGAGGTGTGGAGACTGAACCAAGGGAATTAGCACAGAGATGTGCTGGGCTGGATACTTCATCTACATTATGTCATTCCCCAGTCTCAAGATTTATCTCCATTTTACAGTTAATGTCATGTAGACTGCCCTGCTTAAATAATCCCCTTGGATAAATTCCTTAAGAGGAAATAGAAGAAACCCAACTTGACAGTACTCTTTGTTTACCACAGTGATTCTAGGCATCAACATTGCCTGAAAAATTCTAGAAATGTTCCAATTCCCAGGTCCTCCCCTAATTTACGGAAACAGAAACTGAGGGGTAGAGTCCAGCAATCTCTTGTAACAAGCCACCCAGCTGATTCTTAAGCTCATCCATGTTTGAAAGTCACCGATCTTCCCAAAACTTTTTAAACAGTGGGTCGTGACTGAATGTGAGGTTGGCAAAAATGCGGCAAAAATAAAAGGTTTCAGAAAGGTGCAATGGCTAAAAATTAATTCAAAATCAAACTTGTAATGAATCTGAGGTATTTATGGCTACACTTTCACGTGCCAATTTCTTAAGTGGAAACTTGAAACTTTTTAAGAAGCTCTAGGAGTGTTCTCTCTGAAGCTTCACCTGGAGTATGCATATTAAAATATGCTTACATGCTTAAGGAGCCCTAGTGGTTTCATGGTACGTGTTGGGCTTCTAATTGCTAGGTTAGCAGTTCAAAGCCACAGTGGATCCTCCAGACAAAGAAGGGGTAGAAAACACCCATTAGGAGTTAAAAGTCTTGGAACCCCACAGGGATATTTCTACCCTGCTGGATAGGCTCACCTGGAGTCAGCAGAGACTGAAGGAGTGAGTGAGTGAGAATGTGTGTTAGAGTAAAAGTGTGAGAGAGTGGAAGAGCTACCTGAATGGGAGCTACTGGGAAAGTGTAAAACATTTATATTTTATCCCAGATTATGGATAAAGTTCAACAAAATTTTGCTTTGAATGTTACTTTGATCAACACTGGAGTTTTAAGAAGAAAAACACGTGAAAGATATTTCAAGCAAGTGAAGACAGGTTCAAAAACAGAACTCTTAAATTGGAACTCACTGAAATTTAGAGACTCTAGCATGGGTTTAATGTTACCTGTGAGGTTTTTTTTGGTGCCAAATGGCACCTGCAAAATGATATGGGTGGAGTTTAGACTATCAGGCCACAGCTTGATGACCTCCTTTGGAGATGGTACTGAGATAAATGACTCTTTGGAA
>PVJH01029087.1:0-26495 GCA_004026705.1 Nesogale talazaci | reverse complement strand
GGGGAGGGGGGAGGAAGGCTTCAGGAACTGGAGGAAATGTGTATGCATCATCACTGCCCAGCTACATCTTGACTGGTCTTTCTCCTCCCTGTGACTCCCCTGTAAAGGGGTGACCAATTACCCACCATTGGGCCTTAGGTCCCCACCCTGCTCTCCCCCTCATTCGTAATGATGTGATTCTTGTTTTTAGATGCTTGATACCTGCTCCTTTTGGCCTCTCTTGATCACACATGCTGGTGTGCTTCTTCCGTGTGGGCTTTGCCATTTCTGTGCTGAATGGCGACTCGATTATCTTCAAGTCTTTGAGACTCCAGACATTCAATCATTTGGTCGCTGGGCACCATCTTTTCTTCTACTCTGTTTGCCTCTCTATCCATTTGTCTTCAGCAATATCGGGAGTCAATTGGTCCATTGATTTTGATTTCTGTTCTTTGATGTCTGATATCTGATTGTTTCAGCACCTCATGCTCGCACAGGCAAGTGAGCTTTTTTTATGGTGGATTTTGTTGCTCCTGAGCTGCATGGCTGCTTGTTTATGCTCAAGCCTTTAAGACCCCAGATGCTATATTTTTGATAGCTGGCCACCGTCAGCTTTCTTCACCACCCTTGCTCATGCTCCCACATGTCCTCAGTGGGCACCTTGGGGATGTGTGCACACAGTGATATGTTTCCTCCCCCTCTCCCCCCGCCCTCCCGTTTGATATTTATTGCCTAGACCTTTCACCACCATGTGGCCATGTTGGCTGTTGTGCTTCTTTTGTGTGGGTGTGGTCTCTTCTCAAGTAAATGGTCTATTGTTTATCTTCAGGCTTTTAAGACCTGAGATATCTCCTTTGATGGTTGGGCACCATCAGCTTTCTTCACCACATTTGCTTGTGCACCCATTTTACTTCAGTGATCATGTTGGGCCAGTGAGCCTTGAGGAATACCAGAGAGCTAGTCCAAGCTCCACGCCGACATATTATGCTCAGAGGAATACATCCCTCTAGAGACTCAATGCGCCACAGAAAGGACTGGGCAAACGATTCCTGGGGGCATGAGAGAGGAGAGGAGAAGGGAGTGTGGACAAACACATCGATGGGGGAGGGAGAGCAACAAGTGGTCTGGAATCGATGGAAAAGAGCGTATGGGAGGCCTGGTCGGGATTAAGCAAGGACAATGATTCTGTGAGGAAACACTGAAATGCCAATGAAGGTGGAACATGAGGGAGATGGAAGGAAATAGAGGAAAGAACTAGAAAGGCAAAGGGCACTTGCAGAAGTCTAAACATAGGTATGCCCATACATAAATATAACTATCTATTATAAGATGGGAATAAATTTAAGGACATATCTATAGGACAATACTATGGTAGCAAGTGGACCTTGGGCCCTCTCCCTGGTGTTCCCTCAATGCAAGAACACTTTTTTTCTATGAATCTGGTTGCTCTGATTTTTAAAAATTTTTTAGTTTCTGTCATCCCAAAATACCCTAATTGCTTGATCATATTGCAGGATGATTTTTTTGTATATATAATTCTCTGGCAATTAAAAAACCTTCTGGAGTTTCATCTCTCTCCTCCCATCGCCTTTTTGCTTCCTTGGTTTCTTCCAAAAATCAAAGTTTAGTTTCATTTGCTCATCTTTACAGGGAACTTTGTGCTTCTTTGGAACTGCTTTCAGGAATTTTTCCATGTCTTTTGTTTTGGAAAATGTAATTGCTGTATCTTTGTGATTTTCTTTTAAGAAATATTATTAATTGGGAATTGACACATGTATCATATCAATCCATAGTTTAAACACCACAATAAATTTCCAGACATTCCTTTTAACATTGACTCCTTGACATCTTCTCCCCTTCCCCTCCTCACCACAACTGTACCCCACTTTGCTGGATTCCTTATTCTACTTTCTATCTTTATAGGTTCATCAATCTTGGGTCCCACATACCCCAAAAAGAAAATACATTTAACACAACTTCAAGTGGGTGACCCCCAGTAACCTGACACCTCTATGACACACCTTAGTATGTACAAATAAAAACTAATATTACAATACGAACCAAATATGCACAGAATTTTGGAAAACAGATTAGGTCCAGCATGCATTATAGAGGGTATATGATGACAAAGGTCAAATCTATGCCTTTGATCTTCAGTACTCAATTTTCCAATGTACTCTGTCTAGCAACCCCTTTCTTCTTGTCCCTCAGTTGTGGATGGAGGGAGTTCACCAGAGGCTTATTCCCCATGGAGTTCCACAAATAGATCTTGGGCTTTCACAGTCACCTATAGCCTTTTGCAAAGTGGATTCTAATGTTTATGGCTCTGTGATGGGTAGGTTTGTTATGCCAACATGGCCACAGAAGATTGGTGGGTCTGTTGTGACGGCACGGCCAATGAACACATGGGATGAATTGAAGGGCAGAGATAGGAAGGGCTCAGAGAGTCCCGCCCTCTTTCTTGCTTCCGGATCTTCGGACCAGAGAGCTGCCTTGTTCATCCTGTGCCTTGACCTCCAATCAACACTACCCTTGGGACACCTAATCGTAGACTGTGTTGCTGTGAGTTGAGGTTCCGTCAAGCCCTACTTCCCCACGCTCCTGGGATATACATCTCTTGAGCTGGGGACTGTTAGACTCTGTCATCTGGCTGACTGTTGGTGACCTGCTCTGCCGTTTGCTGCCTGTAACCAGATAGCCTGGATTGCTCTACAGAGGACTAGTCAGCGGCCCTCAAGACTTGAAGGACTGTCAGTCTTCTAGTTGCCTCATGCAAATGCATTGCACCGAGCAATCTGTACTGCTTTATAGATAGTTAGCTGTTTCTTTCTTATCTTATATACCTTTCTCTATATATAAATATATAAAAAGAATTAGTAGTGTCCTGATTTTTATTTCTCTCAGAGAACCCTGCCTGACACAGGCTCTGATACTAATCCTTATTTCAACTTTAGGTTATATACTTCATGATCCTTCAGTGACTGATGATGGTGTGCTTCTTCCCTGTGAGCTTCTTTGATGTCTCACTTAGATGGCAGCTTGTTTGGAGACAAGCCGTTAAGACCCCAGACACTATTTTATTTAATAGGAGGGCACCTCCTAATTTTGTCACCACATTTTGCTATAGCACCCACCTCCTCTGTATTCCCATACTGAGGGTATCAAGTAGGGTCATGAAGTAAGAACTAATTGTTCTGAAGTTGGAGCTAGGATTTGTGCTAGCCCCAAACCCATTCTTGGATCTTTGCTCTTTGTTGTTGTTCTTTATTGCTACTTGGACATTAGCACAGATGTCGTGCCACTGCGTCATTCAATCACATCAGGTAGAATTGTACGATCACTTCTTTAATCAGTTTCCAAATGTACTATTTCGTTTGGGGAATCTACCCTGATTGGGGTTCCTTAAGCTTCTTTTGTTCATATATTCTTGTCTTTCATGATTTTAGAGCCGTGTTCCTCCTACAAATCTTGGACTATTTTCTATATATTTCTTTTTTCTCTTCCTATTCTGGAATTCCTATCACCATAAGTTGTTTCTCTTGTTGGTGTTCTATATGATTTTTAGTCCTTTTTCATTTTTCTGCTATTGTTCCTTCCTAAAATTGTCTGAAAAGTAATATTGAGAGATTTGTCTTCAATGTCACTACTTCAATCTTCCAATGATTTAATTTTACTTCTTTGCCGCTTCAATAATTTTTTTTTAATTTCTGAAATCTTAATATTTCAGATTTTTATTTCTGTTTGTGTGGTTTATAAGTTTTTATTTATTGTGTCACTTTGTTCTCTTGTTTTTCTGATATTGTTTGAAATTTTGTATATGTTTTCCTTGATTTCTTCTGTGGTTCTTAGTCTTTGTTTCAATCTGTTGAAATTATCTAAATATTATTTATTCAAATTTCTGATCAAGGAGTTTTTAATTTCATTTATTCCTCAGGAAGCCTTCATGGTTCTGTATTTTGGTCATTTCTCTGAGTTGTTCTTATATTTCTTTGTCTAAGCTGAAAGGATCTAATACTGCAGGATATTGTGGTGGTGGTGATGTGTTCTTATTTAATTAGTGATTGTGTGTTGATCTATTTCTAAGCACTACCTGTCTTCTGATGGGTGTGTCAGGGAATGGGAGTGTTTGTGCCATACTCTGTTTCCTGTTTCTGTGAGATGGTTAAAGGAAGGTTTGACTACTATTTGAAGGTTTGACTAATTTTAGAAGGTTGGTCTAAAGTTAATCATCTAGCAGAGGAGCGGATAGCAGCATGGCTTGACTAGATGGATATGATTGTTGTTCCTTCCAGATGGGACAAGGAAAAAAATTAATAAGTAGAGATAAAAAGGGAAAACCCAACAAGTAATAATACCATGAAGTAACTAAAAAAAGTGTTGGGGGACAAAAATAGATACAAAAATATGCAGAAAAAGGAAAAATAAATAGCATGGTGTTGGGGAAATGAAAGAAATTTTAAAATTATAATAAATGTATATAGAAAAATGGAGAAGGAAGGGAATGTAAAAAGAAAAGAGAAGACAAGAAAGAAAAAAGGAGAGCAGAGAAAGGAAAAAGCAAGAAAAAATGGGGAAGAAAAGAAAAGTGGCAAAAGAAAGTGGCAATAAAAGAAAGCTGAGACACAGAGTACTTGGTTCAGCTGAACATCCTCTGCCTGACGAGGACATTGGATGAGGGGAGAGGATAGGTGGGTAACTATGTGGGAGACCTGGTTCTAAATGGCCTTCCAGCTGGCTCAGAAGGTGTCTCACGTCAGGAAGCATGATCCAGAAGGAAATTTTTCTGACCTAGAAGGCAATTAAGTGAAAGGGTTATTGGTTAGGGAAGGAGTTTTTGCTTGCGCAGGGGTGACTGGGGGCAGGCTACCCCTTTGGCACTTCATGTTCTATTGGTTTGATGGTGCAGAGTTCATGTACCTGCATATATCTCATGTACCACAATAATGCATAATTATTGTGAACTTGGTGCCCATCCACTAAGTTTTACAGCTAACTTCAGCCACAGCAGACAGTGCAAGGCCAGATGACATTAATTAGCTGCTGGCAGAGGGATTGTGGGGTCTAGCCACACTTCTGGCTACCAGATGGGTATGGGGATCACTGTACCTTTCTGGTCACTTGCCACTAGAAGTTGTGATTATGCTGTCCTGAGGAGAGGAGTCGATTATCGGTTTGCTGTCTTACCAGAATGTGCACTGCTCGCAGAAGTTTAAAATGATTGTTAGATAAGCTAACAATTTGCCCATTTTCTCTCTCTCCTCTGTTTCTATTTTTGCTTAATTTCTCCAGCTCAGTAATTAAGCTCACTTTTCTACTCTTTCCTCTGATGTTCAGGACTGAAGGTTTTTCGTCCATATCCATTTCATTTGGTTTCCCATGTTTTTGTTGTAGAGGTTGGGTATTTTTCCATCATTCTAGAAGTCGTTCTATGCTACATATTGTTGAGATGACCGTACTTGACTGTGGTGTTTTCTATTATTATTATTATTATTAATTATACAATTGTTATACAATGGATCCAGTTAGAAAGATTTCAAAGAAGAGAAGCCAAATGTCTTCAAGAGTTATATTGCAGCTCATGTGTAGAAAGCAAAAACATGGCCTTTTGAAAGAGTCCTGTGTCTCTTTCTTAATGAAGTACAGGAAAGCAGGAGTGTTCCCAAAGAACTTGCACACAGTCCAGGGGAGAACAAGATTCGGTGGCTGGATATGGCATATTCAACAAACATTGGCGACTCATTGCATCAAAAGATGCACGCATTAGCTATTCTTCATGATCATAGAAGTGCAGTTTTAGGTCCTCCTATTGATCTTGTTCCCAGTAAGAAGATTTGTGATTAGGAATTGGCTTCAGATGGAGGTTGGCCTCTAACTAAGGAATGTGCTGGTCATGCTGAGAGGCATACTCCAGAATGGTGACAAGTGTCACTGTAAATCATTCAAAGAAAACAAGGGGTTTTATAACTCAGGCATTGCAGCTGGATTAATGAGTTTATACCTCAGTCCCAGTATGCTGAAAGAAAAGTTCCTGAACCTGCAAGACTGAGTGCAAAACCCTGAGCCATTGTGAATTCACACACACAAATCATACTTTGTTAGGCCTCATTGATTGCCTGCATTCCCCAGACATTCTGCTAACCTCAAACATTTTCTCCTTTGAACATCCACAGATGCCTTATATATGGTGCATTGAGATGTCTTTCATTACCGAAATTCTCCATAAATATTTTTAAGCTTACACTTGACTCAACCTGCTAATGATAGAAGTTTTTCCTATGTCAGTTTTCCAATTTTCCCACTTCTGTCAAGAGAACCAGGCATTAATCTCAGTTCCATAAAGCCAGATGCCACAAAATTAATTCCAACTCATGGTGACCCCAGATGTGCAGAGTAGAACTATGCTGTATAGAATTTTCTAAGCTGTGAGCTTTTGAATAAAAAATGATTTGGTCTTTTTCTCTGAGCCACCTCTGGGTCGGCTTGAACCACCAGACTTTAGTTTCGTAGCCCAGTGTTTAGCAGTCGTTGCTATCCAGCATCCGCTTCAACTTCCTATTGTGACTGTTGGTAGGCGCCATGAAGTCTGTTCTGAATCAGATACTTGATGCACAATAGAGCATGACAATGCCTACACCTGTGCCATCCTCACAATCATGTCTCTGTCTGAGCCCAATGCTGCAGCTCCTGTTTCAATCCATCTCCCAAGGGGACATTATTTCTCACTGCCCTTTCCCTTGACCAAACATGAGCTTCCTCTCCAGGGACTGGCCTTTTCTGCTCATGTGTCTGAAGTACTTGAGACAAATTCAACTCTTCACTCTCCAGGAGCATTCTGACAATTCTTCCGTGACAAATTTGTTCATTTTTTACACACCATGATACTCAACCTTGCAGCTCTTTCCCAATAAGTAAAACATATATCCTGTTAGCCCCCTCACCCCCACTGTCATGGTTCTAATTCCTGATTTTATAATTCCATGCTGGAATCACTGTGGTGATCTAACTACCACCTAACCTCCTACCCACCTCTGATGTAATTTCTAACCACCTGGATACCCTTTTTCAATTAATGTTCCAAATTAAATCGCTTCGAATCCCTCATTAGAGTTTTCCATAATTTGTCTTCATGCCACCCACCTCATCTTGTTTTTCATTGCTCAAATACGTTCCATCTCCTCACTAAAAGGTGGTTTATCAGCTGTCTGTGGCTGACTATAAAACAGTAACCCTCACTTATTTGGCTCAAAAAGTTCGGGTTGGGAAGGGGCTATTGGTCTACACACCCTAATATCACCAAGTAAAAACCTTCAGCCTCATGATGGTCTAGTGGGTAAATGATCCCCAGAATGCATTTGACTGGGTGGCACTTTGTTTCACTGCACGTGGCGTTGTCCTGAGTTGGAGCGGGTTTGCTGGACCAAACAGCAAGAGTAACTCGGGGGGTTGGTGTGGTGTGTGTGAACCCTTGGGAGTGCAGCATCCTTTGGGGCAGGTTGTCTAGGCTGGAAGATCCACTTTCTGGATGACTCACTCACGTGGCCGCGCCATTGGTGTACAACAGGCTCGTGTCTTAGAATCACACTTACGCTAGGGATTTTGCGTATTCTCTGTGAAAGTTACAGCCCACCAGAATTATGACTTCTAAATCAGCATTTGGGCAAAACTGAATATTCTGCTCAGTTACCTGGTGGATTTTCATTTATAGAGATCGGGAAAGATATATCTATCTATCTATCTATCTACCTATTTATATCTATCTATCTATCTATCTATCTATCTACCTGTCTATACATACATATATCAGGATCGGTTCATTCACGGAACCATGTGTTAACGCCCAGAGCTTTTTGGCACTGCAGTTACAGAACAGCAAATGGGCAGTGTGTTACCAGAAATCCAGGAGGGGTGTGGTTGTGTAGCCTAAATATTTAAGGTGCGCTCTGAATGGAAGACATTTTTCTGAGTCCACGGCCAGGCTACACACACTAATCTGCCGGAATAATTAGGATAGTGACTAGTCAAGTTCCCTCTCCTATCCTGGTGCTCAGGTAGCAACTTGTTGGGGATCATTGAATCCACACCGCCTCCCTGGCAGCCTGCCTTCCCTCCCTCCCATGATTCAAGAGGAAAGGAACCTGTTGCCACAAGCAGAAGTAGCTCAGGTACCAGCTGCAACGGGGGGGCTGGCACAGGCAAGAGCACCCTCATTATGCAATTATACACAATTAGGTGCTCATTACAACTTTATCAGGGCAGTCGGCACCCACCTGCACAGGGATGTCACCAGGGCTGGCAATCAAGTGGAACAGAGCCTCGCTTGTTCTCTCAGAACGTGACAGCTCAAACCAGTCGTTCCGACCTGCATGTGGGGTGAGGCCGTGCTGACAAGCAGACAGATGCGTGCACAGCAGGGGCCAACCATTTGAATGACTAAAATGTCAGAATCCTCATGTTTACTTCAGGGTGTGCTTGTGCTCGACAGACAGCCTACAGAGAGGATAGAGGGAGAGAGAGGGTTGCTGCTTTCGATTCCTTTCATTAGGAAATCCTGTTGATTCAGAACCGAGGCCTGGAAGAGCCCAGCTCAAACTGGTCACTTTCTCTAGGTTTTACTTTTTCTTTATAGGAAGATGTCTCTACTAAGTACCTCACAAACCCAAATTAAGAGCATATATTCTCTCCTATTCTGCTTTGCTTTGTATTTTAGATTCTGTCACATAACACTGGCCAGCACGACTAGATACACATAAATGTTAATTGGAGAAGACTTGTGGGGAGGGCCTCATGTTTGTATATAGTCCCGTGTCCCTGCATGGTACAAGTTCTTCACTACCTTGACTGCTGCCTGAAACGGCAATGGTGTAAAACCATCCAAAGAAAAGTCTGGAAACCTGCTCTCACAAAAACAAGAAATCAACCTGGGGCTACCCGATGGAATCCAGTGCTTTGACAGACACGGAGCCACCGTGAATTGGACTCAGCTGGTTGGCTGGCATACTGGGAAAGATTAAAGCTGTATAGAGTTGTACATTCGCTCCCACCTTCCAAAAAGGAAATGTCGATGAAAATGTATTACCCGGCTCCAGTAAAGAAAGATTCTGGTACCAGAACAGTGTGATGGATTGAGTTCATTGGTGTGGCCCTTTTGCTTTGGTTCTGTGGAAAGCCACTTGGGAGATTCCTTTTCCAAGGCCCAAAGGAGTTACCTTTTTTGAGTTTTTAGAGGAAACTGTTTAGGAAGAAGAATCCCAGGTTGTTTCCCACCCTAAGGGATCTGCTACTTTTACATAAGTTGATTGACATTTGCTCAGTAAACTGGAAATAAATTGTTGCTTGGGGACATTTTGCCTGTCGCTGAGTGGCAGTCTGCTTTGTGATTTTATGTATCTTGCAAGAATTGGTTGGTTTGTTCTGCAAACTGAGTGAGCACATCAAAGAGGAGAATGGTTAGTCTGTGGTCCAGCTGGAAGGGCCATGCCTTGAAATAGACAGAGAGAAGCAACCAATCTCAGAGAGAGAAAGGAAGTAAAGAACCTTCTAAAAGAGCTGAAATGCGGATCGTGAGTTGTGACACTGAAGATGGATAGGACCCCGACAGGGTCCCTTGCACAGGCAACAGTGGTGGCCCGGAAAGGGAGCCTGCAAGAGTTGCTGGGAAAAGCAGAGGGCTGCTGCTCGGAAAGCAACAAAGAGAGCTGAGCAAGGTGCTGCCCTGGCTGGGAGCGAGGCCAGGTAGACGTGGAGAGACGACCGTGGAGACGCGGAAGGGAGAAGGCCAGGCATAATCACTGGTGGGACATAAGGGGTCAAGAAGAGGCGGCCTCATCAAGAGACGGGCTTACCTGCTCCACGACTGAGAGAAACGGAGGCCGTTGAAGAAGGGCGGCAGCATCTGTGTCTACGCGAGGGGAACCTTCCAGCTAGCGTCAAGGTGCCGACTGATTCTGACTCCGTACTGTGATGGCTGTTACCTCCATAACAAACCACTGAAACCGAAGTGCAATTCGCATGTTCTGAGAGATGTTTCAGTAACTTGCTAAACCCCAGCCAGGCAGAAAAGAGAGCCGAGGAGAGGAGAAATGACTGATGTCAGAGATGGAGTGGTGATGGAGCTAGGAGAACTTGAAAATATGAGCTATATCCACGTCCTAGGAATTGGCTTTGTACTCATTCTTTTAATGCCGATTCTTATTATGAAGTTATTTGCTTAGGCACCAGTAGACACAGATTTATTTAACTGTTAGTTCAGGTTTATTTAACTGTTAGCTTCACAGTTCTGGAATTGGATATGGTGATATTTGACAATTCTGTGACTGTAATTTAAAAAACACTAAACTATGCTAAATGCATACATATACATATAACTTTATAATAAGAGTAAGATGACATTTCTGAAATAGTTCATAAATAATAGTGGGGAAAATGAACTGATGCTTAAGGAAAAAATAGATCATTACTTTACCTGGAACACCAAATTATATCAAAGTGATTGAAAGTGTGTAATTAAAAAATTTCATAAATATTCCAGAAAATGACCCTCACAAAGTAATTTTTATCATCTTATGGAAGGACTTCTTAAAGTATTCCAATCTTCAAAAAATTATTAATTTGACAACAGACTTTAAAATTATTATATAGTAAAACAATTCATATTCTATATTTTCAAAAATTACATATAAGGTCAAGGTAACCAATAAAAGGGAAAGAGTTTCAGTATGAGCAAAGGGTTAATTTTTACATGATTCAGAATTTATGCAAATCAATTGAGAAATGAGCAACCAATCATGAGACAAGGACACAATTGAACAATTTAAGTGCATCAGTATAATAGCAAATAAATGCAAGAACTCTCATTCATTATAAAAGAAGTGCATATATTGCATCAGCTATACAATGTTAGTACTCATAACTATCAAATTGTCAAGATGTACAGTAGATAAAGAAAATTGATCGTCAAGTCAGACTACCCAGATTTAATCCTAGTTTCAGCACTTACCCGTTGTGTAAACTCAGGTAAATTAACCTCTATGATTTTCCCCCCTCTTCTGTAAAATGCAAATATTAATAACACTTAACTTAAAACCTGTGAGGAAGAAATAACTAGAGAATATTTTTTAAAATCACTTAAAGTAGAGTCTGGCCTTGAGATGCACTGAATCAATGTTAGCTAAAGGACAGGACAGAGGGGAACAACCAAGCTCTACTGACACAGTAATGAAATGCCTACTGCTAACTCAATACACAATAGCTGGGACCTTTTAGCTGCTTCTCGGGAAACATGTGTGACGATTCATTTCCATGAAGGTTACCTCTTAGGAAGCCAACAGGGAAGTCCAATTCTGTCCTGTAGGGTCCCTTTGACTTGAAATGGACTCCGTGGCACACAACAATGGAGACACAGGATTGCATGCACTTTGGGTTTGTTGAAGCATAAATTAGGAAACCTTCCTGGAAGGAAGTTACCAGTGTCCAGCGACATTGGTCAAACACTTCGCCTGAGCTGTGACCCAGCAAATGCATGGCAAGAATGGAACATATGGAGCTAGTCACAAAAGTGCAATGGTTAGATGCATAGGTGTGCTCATTGCAGCATTGCTAATATTTGACCATAAAATTGGAAATGAGATCTGTTCATGTGAATTGAGATAAAGCTAGCATTGAATGGATGTATTTATGAAATTTTTAAAAGATGAAATATGTGTATAGGTGAAATATACAGAACAATTCAGTGGTATAATTCTTGCCTTCCATGCAGGAGACCTACGTTTGATTTCTGGTTAATGCACTTTGTGCATAAGCCCTGCCCACAGTCTGCAGCTCTGTGGCTAAAAAGGTTTCAGAAGACTAAGAAAGGCTAAGAAGAAAGCCCTGGTGATCTACTTCTAAAAAAAAAAAATGAAGTGAACCAGTGCAAACTCTATGAACCACTGTGACCGAATTGCATTGTGCAGGATCTTTCCACGAGTCAGGGCACAGTAACTTGACAGCAGCTACCAATTCTCTTGAGAGAAAAGACAAACAAAAATGGCGATTCCTAAGGAAAAGGGTAAATATTTCTGCATTCCCTCCTACTCCTATCAATAAAATATTTAGATGGTCTGTCTAAAACTCTATGCTTCCCTTATGTTTTCCTCTTCAAGAGAGTGCAAATAGGGTCCAGCTCACTGAGAAGGGCTTTTCTAGGAGCCCATATGAGAGGAAATGGAATCTGGTGCTTGGACCTTGAAGGACATTGTCCTGTCCTGGATATCCAGAGGCTTCTAAAGCAGTAGTGGCCTGTGAGGTGTTTGGGGAGCCATAGTATGTCAGATGTTATGTAACACCACAAAGACTGTCTATAAAAGTTGGGGGTATGTTTCAGGGGACATTTGTTGTATTTTGTAAAAATTTCCTATGGTTAGTTATAAGCAGTACAAGCAGTAAAGTGCAGTGCAGTCATAAGCCAGCTTATATGCACTGATAGGCCTACTAGGGGGATATGCTTTGCTAACTCATTTTTGGAACCTTTTGATGTCCCCTACTTAGAGTTGTCCTTACTACCCAATTACTGTGATGTTTCAACTTTAAGGTTTCATCTGTATGTGCTGTGAGTTCACATGGTTGTTTTCATCACATTCACATGGAGCTTTTCTTAGCTGCTGAGTCTGTCATATTTGCTAGGTATAATATTGTCTAAGTAGTATCTGTGTACCTACATAGATAAAGTTTTTGAAAATTACTTAGTAGACTATGGAAGAGAAGAAGAAAAAGAAAACTGCTCAGTTTCTCACACATAGTGTGGTAATTAATTATGTAACTCAGGGCAGAATGATTTTCTGAAATATTTTTGTTGTTAGTCTAATCATAATCTAAGAAGGGTTGCATTTCAGCAATTTACAGTTCTCATCTCTCATATCATTCGATGATTACAGTTGATAATACCTTACCCAGGATTCCTGGTGGTCTCGCATGGAAGGAGGTCTCCAGAGGTGGGATGACAGTATGTGTTGCCACAGTGGGTGACACCAACCTTAGTGATGCCACTATTGTAAAGGTCTCCAGAGGCTGGGCATTCAGCGAGGGAATCTTGGCAGTTTCCACAAACAGCAAGGTCTCAAAGCTCAGAGGCTCTATGAAGGAGATCTCTTCTTCAAGGTGCCAGTCTGGGGAGACTGAGCTGTGAGCACAGGAAGCCAGGCTCCCAAAGAGAGGTACATCAACAACAGAAAACAGTTCCTCTGGACTTCAAGAAAACCTGGGAAGCTGAACAATTACCACATCGGATTGATCACTGAGGATTGAAGACCGGAGAATACTTCCCAAAACATTCTGGAAAGAAGAGTCTAGGGACTCCTTTATTGCTTGGGGAATAGGGAGAGCCCACAAAGTAAAACCAGAAGTTCATATCTTCTCTATATATGGAGATGACTTTGGTTTAGAAAAATCAAAGTTTTCTTTCCCTAAAACAAAGGTAAAAATGATCAGAGGCAAAATTTATCATTGAATTAATCTTCCTTTTCTATATATTAAAATGCAAGATTATTGAAAAAGATTCATAGATGCATAAGCTCATTCATGTATACACAAGGCTATTCACATGAATAACTTTGCAGAAAGTTATACAACAAATAGCTAAAAATATTTATCTTGATTACAAGTTAGGAGAGAGCAATTTTAATTAGGAATTTATGTATTGTTTTTTAATTATTATCATATTGTATAGGATACACACATATGTATTTATATATACACATGTACATTGAGAGAGAAGTTTAGTAATGCTATAGAATTTGAAAATAGTATGAGGTTTGAATTTCAGTGATGTTCATAATGCCACTTTGGGTAGAGAATTCCTCCTCCATGAGCCCTGGCTTCACCATTGATAGCATGAAGAGATACATAATTGCTCCTCAAGTAGTCATTTGTAGGCATTAGATAATATCTCTATACTCCCTGGCATATGGAAGAAAGCAAAGGGTTGCTGGTTCCTGAGGGGTGCAAACCGTTAATACACTCTGCTGCTAACTGAGAAGATGAAGGTTTGCATTTACCTAGGGGTGCCTTGAGACAAGTTCTGGCAATCAATTTCCCTAAACGAGTCACTGGAAATCCTATGGAACCCTGTTGGACCCACATTGGATTACTATAAGCCAGTTAACTCTACAGAACTGGTTTGCTAAGGTTTAGTCTGTGAAGCTACAAACCATTTCTATGGAGGCCAGGGTCATAATAGAGGAATTAAAATCACACATCTTTCTTCTACATATCTAGAAATACAAGTGCCTGGACTTTGTTTATAAAAGGAGAACCAAGGCAGAAAGACCAAGGGACTTTTTCAATTGCCGAGTTGTAGTTAAGGGGAGATTTTTATTATGTAAATGTTTACCCTGGTTATTTATGCTTGGAAAGCTTTCCCTCCAAATATTTACTTAGGGAACAGCTTCACCTACATGTGCTCACTAAAATGTCACCTCCTCATTATTGTCTAGCATGGCCAGCCCAATGAAGATTGAAATGCCATTGGGATTATTGATTCTCATGAGCTTGTTTTTGTTTCCATTCACTTATAACCTGAATGACAAATTGTTTTTTTTTACGTTACACATATTTTTCAATTTATTGTCTTTCCTTTTATATGCAAAGTTACACAGAACCATCTACATAAACAAGCATAATGCCCTGTTAGACTGGATACTGTATGCAACAGGGAGTCTATTATTTGGTTTTTTTGCTTACTGATATGTCACAAATATTTGGTTAGGAAAATGCAACCAGCACCTTGTAATTAGTCAACCCCACTCATGGTGATACTATGGGACTTTCAATCACTGTTTTTTCAGAAGGAGTCAACAGACAATTTTTAAAAATGATCAGAATATGATGGTAAGGCAAAGAGCATTACTATCACTCACAGGAACCTTTATTAAAATATAAAGTTATATATTGTCCACTTAAATACTCACTATCAGCCTAATCTTCATTTAGGCCTATGCATTTCTGAAAGCAGTGTCTTCTTCTTTCTAAACTTTTCCTGAAAAATTCTATGCTCTCTTTTAACCTGGGTGATAGGGGAGAGTCAGGACCGATAGCAGTAATGGGTAGAGTCTTACCTCTGTGCACCTTTTCTTCTGCCACGAGCTCACTGTATAATCATGGAAGTCACTTTGCTCTCCGTGATTGGAATAGAAATCTAGGGCAATATACCAAGATCGGTATCTTTTTACACTGCCTTTCAATAATTCATTTTAGAAGTGGACATGTCATTTGAATGTTATCTCACAGAATGACATTAATTGAATTAAAACACAAAAGCAGATGCTCTTGAATCTTGCCCACAGTAACCCGTGTTTGTGAGAACAGAGTTGTGCTTCAGAGAGTTTCCAATGGCTGCATGTCTCAGAACCAGCTCTCCAGGCTTTTCTTCTGTGACATCTCTAAGTGGACTCCTCTAAACTTCTCATTAGCATTCGAGCATGTTACCTATTGGAACCGCTTAGAGACTCTCAATTCAGCGTGGTGTCATCTTTTCTTGGGAAAGGAAGAGTTTCAGCACCATCAGACCTAGTGAGAAGCAATTGTAAGGGAGAGGTGGTGATATGAACTAAGGCAGTGGGAATCGGAAAGAGCAAACGAGCACTGAAGTGGTCAGGCTTTCAAGCACCAGAGTGTTCCATTTGCCCTTTGCCATAAAAATGACAGCGCGGGGTTAAGGATGCCGTAACCCTTATTAGCCATTAGCACTAGCAACAAAGATGAAAGACCCTAAGGGCAATTTTGGTCACTGAGATCTGAATTTATTTCCCTTGGCTGTATCTTCAATTAGTTATTCACCGATGGCAAGACCCACACCCAGGAGGTCCTATTTCTAGCCAACATTTCCGAAAGTCTTTAGAGAGCAGTACTTCCTCCTGCAGTTGGAAGCACACCCTCATGTTCCACCCCACCTCCAATTTGAGTGTCTTATGTTTATCTCTTAGAAGCAGATGTAGGCTGTTAGCTTATTGCTTGTAACTACCAAGCATATATGGGAGCCCAAATGGAGGAAACCCTTTTAGGTTTTGATCTTTTCTTTTCCCAGAAATACTGAAGATTGTCAAGGGACCATTATCTACTTATCAGGACTTAGATTTTGTTTGATGTCACAGATGATCTTTGAGCTCAGAGACAGTAGAAAAGAGAGAACAAAGGACATTTGTATGTTTGTTCCAAACATTGGGAAGAAGAGTCCTGGAAGACGGAATGTATTCTATTTCACTCAAGGAAAGACCTATAAGCCCACCTCCTACTCCCGAGAGAGGTTAGATAACAGCGTCATAAATGTTTGGTTAATTTTTCTGCCATTTAAAAAGCACGCCAGTAGTTTCTGAGATGCAATCAGACCAAAAGAAGGATATTTACATTTATTGATTGCAACTGTTAAGGGACACACTGCTTTCATATATGTTGCAATTTAATTATGCCAATGATTCTTGCTAGAATTTATTTACAGCTAAAGATAAAATCATTGTCTAAAAGCAATGGGACCAACATCATTCATCTGAAGACCTTAGGTTTACTTTAAACCTTGCTCAAAACTTTTTCTGCTTTTGGACCACTGTTCCTTTCCTTGATTCATACATTCAACAGATATTGATTTTCATGCACTATGCTAGATAGTCTGAATTTTTATATTAATTCTACAACTTATTGTAGCAAGGATATTGTTCTTGAGATGAGTGACTAGTAATCTAAGGTGTGTAAAGAACTTGCTAAATCTTATTATTAGTCTTAAGTTAATGATTATAGTAACCGAAATCTTATTGAAGATATATTTAAATGATCGGTAAATGTTCCTAAGGAGTAAGAAAAAGGGTAAGCTCCAGTTTCTAAAGATTGTGAAAAGAAGATGTCAAAATAATCAAGAGTAGGTGAGAATGAAGACAGTGTGATATTATGGGAGCCAATAGAATACTTTCAAAATAGAGGAAAGAATGTGGAGGTAAAAAAATATTTACAGAATTATAAGCATAGGCATGTACATATGTAAGTATATTCATATATAACCATAGGGATATGGGTCTATGTACATACATTTATAGGTTAATTTTTTTCTTTTTTTTTCTCATCACTGCTCTGGTGGGAGTAGGAAGGCCAACCTTGCTCCTGGAGAGCTGCCGCTGGATTTGAACTTCCAAACTTGTGGGCCGCAGTCCTGCACAAAACCACTGTGCCACCAGGGCTCATCTAGGTTAAATATTAAGATAGCGGATGGACATTAGGCCTCTACTCAGGTCCTCCCACAATGCAAGAACCCCTTATACTAATAACATGGCATTCTTTGATGATCACCTTTCCAACATGATCACTGAAGACAAAATGGTGCATAAGCTAATGTGGTACAGAAAGCTGATGATGTCCAGCTGTTACAAGATACAGCATCTGGAGGGGCTGAGCCCGGGTGGCGGAGTGGTTGTGCACGGGACTGCGGCCCACTGGGACGGAGGTTCAATTCCAGCAGTGGGGCTGGGCCTCCTACTCCCACCACCAGAGAGCAGTGATGCTCCCCCTCAAAAAAAACACACAGTGGATTAGGGACTAAGCCCCAGTGGCGTAGTGGTTGTGTGCGGGACTGCGGCCCACTGGGATGGAGGTTCAATTCCAGCAGTGGGGCTGGGCCTCCTACTCCCACCACCGGAGATGGTGGTGCCCCCCATCTCCTCCCCCAAAAAAACAAAAAAACCCAAACAAACAAAAAAAAGATACAGCATCTGGGGTCTTAAAGAGTTGAAACTAAACAAGCTTCCATCTAGAAGGGAAAAAGCAAAGCCCACATGGAAGAAGCACACCAACCACTGTGATTATGTGGTGTCAAGAGATGAAGTGTCAGGCTCAGAAGACCCAAAACAAGCCAAGCATTTCAATGCAAATAAGGGGGGGGTCGGAATGAAGACCAGAAGCCCATCTGTAGACAGTTGGATTTTCCCTCACAGAAAAGGGACAATCCAGAAAAGGGACAATCACAGAAAAGGAAGGGACAATCCAGTCAAGGTGCAGTATAGAATAAACAAAATACACAACATTATAGTTTTTTAATGGCTCCCCCCCCCCCAGACTAGACGAGAACATGTACACATGTACAGATAAGAGCCCTTTACATGCAGAATCCAGGACCAATAAAATACTCAAGAACAATAATGAGAGTCGCAATACCATGAAGGTAGGAGAAAGGTGGGGGTAGGGAGAAAAGGAGAAAGGAGAAATAGATTGTAATGATTGATAAGAATGTAATGATTGTAACAGAAGTGTGGGTGAAGAGAGATAGCAGTTGGTATAAAATATGGAAATTAAACTAATTTATAAATTATCAAGTGTTCACATGGGTAAGAAGGTGGAGGAGGGAGGGGTGTGTGAAGCGGAGCTGATACCAAGGGCTCAAGTAGAAAGAACGCATTTGGAAATGATGATGGTATCATATGTCCAAAAGTGCTTGATACAATTGATGTAAGAGCCCCCAAGAAAATGATTTACTTGGGCTGAGCACCGGTGGCGTAGTGATTGAGTGCAAGATTGCGGCCCACTGGGTTTGGTGGTTGAAATCCAGCAGCAGCTCTCTAGGAGCAACACTGAGCCTCCCACTCCCACCAGAGGGCAGTGATGCCTCCTCAAAAATCTCGAAAATTATTTACTAAAATAAAAAAAATGATTTTAAAAGTTATCCTAAAAAAATTTTTTTTTAATTTATCCTAAAAGAAAAGAATACCTTTTAAGAAGGAAACAGAGGCCAATTGAAAGTACAAATTTTGAGATATATCTCAGATTTTGCCACATGGGATTAGCAAGGCAATTACAGTACAATACTAAGTAGAAATATGGAACAGAAGAGGAAACAGTGATGATGTGTTTCTAAAAAGGCTGGAATGTGAGGTACAGAGAGTTTCTTAAGATGAGAGAAATGGGAGCATAAGTGGAATAATCAAGGGTGGGCAGGAAGAGAGTCAGGAGAGGAAAAAAAAAACAGTTCACTGAGAAGGCAATGTAAGATGGAATTGACATTAAGTTAGAAGAAAGACGGGGCTTTCTTCTCCCACGAAGAGTCATATCTCAGAAGCTCACAGGGGTCGCTCTGCCCTAGCCTGTAGGCTGTAGGGTTGCTATGAGTGAGATTTCTCTTGAAAGCAGAGTGTGACACATCTTGCAATGGAAGGGAGAGATTAAGATGAGGACAGACATGAGGGAGGGTTTTGTTCTGGCAATATTAATTGGTGGTGAGTCAATGGCGTTTAATGGTAGAATTCTCACCTCTCACTCTGAAGGGCTGGGTTTGATTCATAGCCAACGTACCTTCCCACTGAGTAATTCCCACTGTTAATGGAGACTTGTGTGTTGCTATAATGCTGAATAGGTCTCCGCAGACTAAGATGAGCAACGTAGAAAGGCTTGGTGACCCATTTATTAAAATCGGCCTATGAAAACCCTACAGGTTGTATATCTAGAAGTCCAAGAAAGGCAGGGATGACAGGACTAATTGTATCCAATAACTGCTGTTTCTTCTGACTAGTTCTCAGGTTTCTTACCAGTTTTTTAAATTTTTTATCATAGCACATAATAGAGGGATCCTGATTAAAAGAAAGAAACATATGGGACAGAACCTCAAATACTTAGGTTCTCAACCTACTGGGCCCACTGAGATGGAGAAAACTTAGAAATAATTGTTCTGAGATATTATTTAAACCTGTAACCCAAACTATCCAACAAAGTCATCTTTAGGTCAAGCTATTGTCTAGCTTTATGAAAAGAATGCATACCTCAAATATTGCACTCTTAAAAGATTATACGTATGATATCAATTGAAAACAGTGAACTACAGTGTGGACGAGAAAGTCAGCATTGTTATTGTTAGGTGTCCTCAAGTCAGTTCCAACCCATAGTGACTTTATGTAAAGCAGAACGAAAAACTGCCCAGTCTGTATCAACCTCATCACTGTCCCTATGCCTGAGCCTCTTGTTACAGCCAGTGTCAAACAAGATAATTCAATGCATGAAGTCCAAGATAGACAAACTTTTCAGAAACAGTAACGATCCCCTGAGGGTGCAGGAAGAGAGGGGCATGAAGGAGAGGAGGGAGAACTGAGAGCAATAATAACTATATAATCCCAATTGAAGGGAACAAATGACAGAATTGTAGATGAATGAATACATTGAATGTTATAGGATATTGCCAAAAATAATAAATAAACAATATAATAATAAGGGCTCCTGGGGGGAAGGGTTGGAGATGGAGAGGAAAATGGGAGTCAAAGAGTTCAAGAAGGAAAAAAATGTTTGAAACTGATGGTGGCAGCAATGGTATAATTGTGTTTGATCTAATTGAATTATAGGTTGTTATAATAGCCGTAAGATCTCCCAGTAAAATGACTAACAAAAGAAGATACCATGGCTTCGGTCAGGTGCACCTTAGTCCTCAAAGCAAGATCCATATTTTTTAAACTCTAAGGAGGTCATGTGCAGCAGATTTACCTAAAGCAACTCACATTTTTATTTCTTGACTGCTGCTTCCATAAACTTTAGCTGTGGATCCAAACAAGAAGAAATTTTTGACAACTTCAAACTTTTCTACATTCATCATGACATTACCTATTGAGACAGTAGTGAGGATTTTTGTCTTCTTGACATTGAGTTGTAAACTATAGTGAAGGCTGACCTTCTTCAGCAAATGCTTCACAATCTCCTCACTTTCAGCAAGCAAGGTTGTATCATGTTCTTATTGCAGGTTGTTAATAAACCTTCCTACAATTCTGATACCCCATTCTTCTTCATGTAAACCATTTTCTCTGATCATTTGCTCAGCAAATATATTGAATAGGTATGGTGAAAAAAATACAACACAGTCCCACACCTTTTCTGATTTTAAACCATGCATTTCCTTGTTCTATTTGCATGACTCCCCCTTGGTTTATGTACAAGTTTCACATAAGCACAGTGTAGTGTTCTGGGATTCTCATTTTTCTCAAGTCAATCCATGGTTTCTAAGATCACACACAATTGAATGCCTTGGTATAGTTATTAAAACACAAGTAAACATCTTTCTGTTATTCTCCCCTTTTAGTCAAAATTCATCTGACATCAGCAATGATATCTCTTGTCCCACATCCTCTTCTGAATCCATCCTGGGTCTCAAAATTCTCTGTCAACTTATTGATGCAACCAAAGATGGATGATCTTCAGGAAAAATCTCTTGGCATGTGAGACCAATGATATTGCGCTGTAGTTTGAGGATTCTGTGGTATTATCTTTCTTTGTAATGGATATAAATATGGCTCTCTTTCACACAATTGGCCATGTAGCTGTCTTACAGATTTCCTGCTATAGGCCAGTGAGTGCTTTCAGTGCTTAATCATATTTTAATTGGCATTACATCAAGTCTTGGTATTTTGTTCTTGGCTAATACCTTCAGTGCAGCTTGAATTTTTTCCATCAGCATGACTGGTTTCTTTTTATATGCTAACTTCTCAAATAGTGCAATGTCAAATAGTTCTTTTTGGTACCATGTTCTTTCCATATCCTTTTGATGCTACTTGCATCATTCGATATTTTGCCTATAGAATTTTTCAAGATTTCAATTCGAGACATGAATGTGTGTTTGAGTTCTTTCCATTTAAGATAAGCTGTGCATGTTCTTCCATTTTGGATTTCTAATTCCAGGCCTTGGTACATTTCATTATAGTATTTGGCTTTTAAAAAAAAATCATTTTATCACAATCCATCCAATGTATGCAAAAAACATGTGTACATTTGTTTTTTTTCGGTGGGGTGGTGTGAGTAGGAGGCCCAGCCTTTGCTCCTGTGGAGCCGCTGCTGGAATTGAACCTCCATCCAGTGGGCCGCAGTCCCATGCACAACCACTGCATCACCCGGCCTCAGCCCTTGTACATTTGATTTTTTATCAAAACAGTTTCTTTCTACTTAAGTTCTTGGTATTAGCTCCTCATTTTTCCCCTCCCTCCTCACTCCCTTCCCTCATTAATCTTTGATAATTTATAAATTATGATTATTTTGTCATATCCTACAGTGTCCTTCACCTACTTTCCCTGTTGTCCATACCTCAGGGAGGAGATTATATGCAGATTCTTATAATCAGTGCCTCCTTTCTACTCCAACTTTTCTCTATCCTCCCAGTATTGACACTCTCACCACTGATCCTGAAGGGATCATTTGTTCTGGATTCCCATGTTTCCCATTCCTATGTTCCAGTGTACATCCTCAGTTTAGACAGATCTGTAGGGTAGAATTGGAATCATGATAGTTGGAGGGAGGAAGCCTTTAAAACTAGAGGAAAGTTGCATATTTCATGGATGCCACACTGTACCCTGATTGGCTCATCTCCTCCATGCCAACCTTCTGTAAGGGGTTGTTGCTTGACTGACCGATGGGCTTTAGGTTCCCAATCTGTACTCCCCCCTAATTTATAATGATATAATTTTTAGTTCTTTGATGCCTGATACCTGATCCCTTCAACACCTCATGGTCACACAGACTGGTGTACTTCTTTCATGTGGGCTTTGTTGTTTCTGAGCTAGATGACTGCTCATCTTTTAAGCCTTTAAGACCCCAGACACTATACCTTTGATAGCTGGCCACCATCAACTTTCTTCACCACTTTTACTTATGCACACATTTATCTTCAGTGATTGTGTTGGGAAGGTGAGCACCAAGGAATGCCAATTTAATAGAACAAAATGTTCTTATATTGAGGAAGTACTTGAGTGGCGGTCCAATATTCATTTGCTTTGGTTTGGTCTTCATGAGCTGCCCTTTGAAATTTTCTGTTTAGCTCTTTGACTTCATCATTTCTTCCACTTGCTTTAGCTACTCTGAGATTAACAGCAAGTCTCAGAGTCTCTTCTGACACCCACTTGGATCTTTCTTCTTTCTTGTCTTTCTATGACCTTTTCCTTTGTTCATGAATGATGATCTTGATGTGCTCCCACTGCTTATCAGGTCTTCTGTCATTAGTGTTCAGTGTTTCAAATCTGTTCCTGAAATGTTCTCAAAATTCAGCTGGGATAGAATCAAGAATTTTGTTTCTCACGATCTTGTAATTTTCTTCTGCTTTAACCTGACCTTACATGTGAGCAATCGATGGTCTGTTCCACAGCTGCTAGAAAAGGACATTGCATTTATTAAAAATGAGTGAAACCCACAATTAGATGAATCGACACAATACCCTACATATACCAATGATTGTGAAGATGGAGCAAGAGGAGGAAGCATGACATTGTGTTACATCTGGGTCAACATGAACGGAAGTCAGCACAATGACAACTAGCAACATTAATGAGATGTGCAAATACATCTAGATTTTTCACTCACTCCTTTTTCTTTTGTATTTATCATTTTTGTGTGTTGACATCTTAGTACATATATTTGTAGGCGTGTGCAAAAGATTTATCAAAAAGATTAACATCAACAATGAGCTTGCTGAATCAAAGGTTATGTGTTTTTCATATTGACAGATAGCCAAACTACTGCTTTGAAATTTATATTTCTCCTGCCAGATTTGTAAGAACATACCTGTTTCCTTGCATCTTTGATAATGCCATGTATTAGTAAGCTGATAGCTCCGTGCCAATCTGATAGGAGAAAATGGCAGCCTATTATTTAATATTAGATTTACTCAACTGAATGAATGCTTTATAATAAACTGCTATTTTACTTTCTTTTCTGTAGGACACTACTTTATATATCCTGCTAATTTTACTCTAGGACCTTTATTAATTCCTTATTGAGCTTGTGATGGAGTGAAATTTCTTAATAAGGCTATTCTCTCCATTTTTCTGTGGGACGCTACAAATAGGATGTGCGATAACGCTAATACTGAGGATGTGGTCAGTTCTTCTTACCACTCCCACCTATCAATAAGGATGAGCCATCTTTGAAGCAGACGTAGAGAGAGAAAGCCCAGGATTAATGGAACAGTGTGCTCCAGATCTCTGTGTGAAGTGATGGAATGAGAACAGAAACACCAGAGTTCGGTACTGAAACTCTGGGACAGAGCCAGTGGAGCATGCCCAGACTAGAAGACGGTAAGAAGAGATGCATAGGCAGTTCCTGGTCCATGGAGGTGGAGACCAAAGAATTGCGTAGCTGAAAGGCTGAGGGCCAGAGAGAGACTTGGTTGCTGGCTGAAAGGTGTTAAAGTGAACCAATGATTGTATCCTTTTACTGATCGGGATTTGTGGTAATCTCTTAATCTCCCTGATAGACCCTCATTGGGAGTATTGCTCACGAGTTCTGTGTGGCCATTGCAACAAATTGGCTATAACATGTAGTGTGCCATGGGTGGAATGGTTGGTGATAAAGCAGGTTAAGAAGGCTGGAGTGTGAGGCATGCCTGGCTCCTCCCTCTTGGCAAGAGAGGAGAATCAGATTTGTTCCCCACACCACTTGTGACAGAGCTATTCTTACTGTATCAGGGGCCCCTGAGTAATGCAAGCGTTCATGAGATCACTGCTAACCAAATGGTCTAAGAGTTAAGTCTGCCCAAAGGTGCCTCAGAAGAAAGGCCTGGTGATTTAAGACTGAAAAATTAGCCACAGGACATTCAGTGAAGCACTATTCTGCCCTGCCACTCCTGGAGCTGCCATGAGTCGGGGACAACTGAGCAGCAAGAGATTTGGCTTTTCCTTCATATATGAGAGCTGAACCTTTGTCCTGCATGTTTTCCCAGTTGGTAACTTGTGAGGAGGAAGAAAAGCAACTTGCTTAATGGTCTGATCCCATTCCTATGTCTGTTTTGACACAAACTTGCACATGCTTAGCGATTTTCTTGAAGAATAGACAAGTAATTTAGCATTAAGTAGTAAAATGTAGGGAGAGAAGGTCTTCTCCCCTGCCCCCTTCTAACACATTCTGTGCTATAAATTTTTGACACTATAAATTGTATTGCTTTCTTCATTTAAAAACCCCATGCCTCTTTCTCTGTGTATTCTAAGTTAACGGGCCAATCTATAAACAGTTTTCAAATAGAGATTGCCAGTGGCTTCCTCTGTTTCTTTTCCTTCTCTCTTCTTGGTTCTTTAAGTTGCCCAATTGCTGCATGGGAGCTCTTTGGAAATGGGAGAGCCTTAGTAAAATTTTTCTGTGGGCCATGCTGATGTTAATGGGTAACATTTGGGGCAAAGGTCCCCTCTGCTTCCACATCTGCAGCTTTGTAAGGGCCTCACCTCTGAAATGCCTGAAAGTGTGAAGCCAGGCAGGGCCTAATGTGAATTAGCAAGACAAAGGGCCAGGAAGGGGAGGCGAGGGGGATGCGCTTTAATTTACTGAAGATTTATTAGACCTCATGAAATCTGCCCAAACCACCCATTTTCTATATCATCTACCCACGTTTAAATAGGATGGCTTTGTTAGTATGTGATGGTCATTTAGAATTATCCAGCAACAAATCTCAATCCTTAAAAAGGCAGACCAACAGAAGCAGAACCTTTGGGAGAGTTCATGCTCTGAGCACAGAACCCCAAATCTGGAAATATGGAAATGTGGGAATGTTTCAGCCTCTGTGGGGGCCTTCCCTTGACTTTTGTTCATGGTCTGAGTCTTTTGGTGTGGTGTGTTTCCTTAAGCATATGAATAAGCTTGGAGAGAAGGCCGGGCAAGTGTGCTTTCATGGAGCAGCCTGGATTTTGCTAGGGTGATTTCCAGAGAAATGTGTTGAATGTTCCGCTTTTCGGGTAAACGCTGCCCAAGCCTTCAGTGGAGCATGTCCAATAACACTTCAAAGCTCAGCGCATGAGCATGTGATGTCTCCGGGGCTATACAAATGTCAAAATAGCTTCTCCTTAATTTAAATGAAAGGTAAAAGTTATTGAGGCTTGGGGCTTGGTTTTCCGTTTAGCTTGAAGCTCGCGGTTCCTTAATAGGAGTGTTAGAAAACTCTCTTGGATTCTATCACAAAGAACTTCCCCTTGAGTTTCCTTCCTCTAGGGGCCTCTCTGGTCACTCTTTGTCATCAGTGTAATGGGTAGATTCTGAATGCTTCCTGAAGGTGGAAGGCATCCAAAAAACAATGGGACGACTCATGGATTTCTCCTAGTGGAAAATGACCTCACCTCCACTTAGCGCAGCTTTAGAGTTTAAGAGACTTAAATGGAAGCTTTTGTCCACCTCCATAAAATTCTCCTCTGTGGTTATTATGACTGATGTAATGTGAAGAGAGAAAAAAATCCACATTCCTAAACTTAACAAGAATACGACTGAATTATTCTTTCGGCTTCTCTTAAAAGCAGTAAGGAAGACTAATGGAATAGATTCAAGCAAGGGAGGAGGCAGTGGGAATACTGGCACTCAGGTCCATTATATCCATGCCAAGGAGGTGGCTGAAATGGAATACATATGCATAGCCAGCAATATATCCTGCCAAGGGCTTCGGCGTTCTTGGCCTTTGATAAAGTATTGGGAACAAAGAGAATGAAGAGGCAAAGACCCTATTTGCTTTGAGGAAAACTTGGTGGTTCTGATGAATTTCTAGGACTAAAAATGAATCGCTTCAAAACAACGTT